>CAUYSK010029236.1:0-30800 GCA_963575035.1 Avahi laniger | reverse complement strand
ATTAATTCCTTTCTATTTTTTGGTAGAGATGGGGTCTCGCTCTTGCTCAGGCTGGTCTCGAACTCCTGAGCTCAGAACGATCCGCCCACCTCGGCCTCCCAGAGTGCTAGGATTACAGGCGTGAGCCACCGCGCCCGGCCTGGTAATGAACATCTTTATCAATAAATATAGATCTAGGCCGGGCGCAGTGGCTCATGCCTGTAATCCTAGCTCTCTGGGAGGCTGAGGAGGGCGGATCGTTCTGAGCTCAGGAGTTCGAGACCAGCCTGAGCAAGAGCTAGACTCGTCTCTACTAAAAATAGAAAGAAATTAATTGGACAACTAAAAATACATAGAAAAAATTAGCCGGGCATGGTGGCGAATGCCTGTAGTCCCAGCTACTCGGGAGGCTAAGGCAGAAGGATCGCTTGAGCCCAGGAGTTTGAGGTTGCTGTGAGCTAGGATGATGCCACAGCACTGTAGCCCGGGCAACAGAACGAGACTGTCTCAAAAAAAAAATAAATAAATAAATAAAATAAAATAAAACAAAATAAATAAATAAATGTAGATTACAGCACCATTTTGATGGCCACATAACAATACATCAATTGGCTATATCATGATTTAACAATCTCCTATTAATAGAACGGGTCTGATTTTTTTTTTGTTATAAATACAGTGAATGGCTTTCTACAATTGTCCAGATATTACTTGAAGATCCATTTCTAGAAGCAAAAAAGCGATGAAGGGCCTTTTTTTAAGAGATAGGGTCTTGCTCTTTCACCCAAGCTAGAGTGCAGTGATGATGATAGCTCACTGCAACCTTGATCTCCTGGGCTCAAGTGATCCTCCCACCTCAGCCACCCAAGTACCTATGACGACATCACCATGATCAGCTAATTTTTTTATTTTTTGTAGAGACAGGGTCTTGCTATGTTGCCCAGGCTAGTCTGGAACTCCTGCCCTCAAGCAATTCTCCTGCCTTAGCCTCCCAAAGTACTGGGATTATAGGAATGAGCCACCTTGCCTGGCTTGGGTCATCAGAAACTATTGACAGGACCTAAATCAATCCATTAGAAGGCTCTGGCTCAAGTATATAGAATTTGTTTTTAGAAGTTACCAAGTTATTTAATTTATTGTATAGAACACACTGAAATCAGTATTTTTAAAGGAACACTATTATATCTAGTTATTATACCATTTCAGGATAATATTGTATTTAAAACTTTTACTGATTTTTAATTGTAGAGGTAACACGCACAATGCACACTCTACTGTCGGTGGCTTACTGTATTTCATCAGGGCATTCCTCTGTGCCAGTACACCCAGATCTGCCTGGTTTATCCTCGCTGGTGAAACAGCAGTCAGAGTAAGAATATATTGTGCACAACTGTTGAAAATACAGGTAGTTTTTGAGTTTTTGTGGTAATGAACAATTCTGTAGCAAGCATCCATATCTATGTATACATCTGCAAACTTATAAGAATGTTTCTGAAGGGTATGGGTTTTTGGAATTGGATTGCTAAGTCAGTGTTGTACTTTTAAAATTTTGATCAATGCTCTAAAAAGGCTGTGGCAATCCATACTCATTCCAATAGTGTATGAAAGGACCCCTTCCTCCCTCCCTTCCACGTTATCAATCTTTTTAATTTTTGTATATCTGCTAAGTAAAAACTGGCACCTTGCACCTTGTTTTACTTTGTATTTCTTTGCTTTTTATTAAATCAAGCCTTCTAGGGTCTTTTGTTGACTTACCTATTCATATATTTTATTTAGTTAATGGATTGTTCCAGTCTTATTGGCACATAGAATCTCTTGATGTATTTGTTTAAATGCTGTAAATATTTCTCTCAGTGTGATTTATTTATGGTGTCATTTATTTATGATACTTTGGGGGAATTTAAAATTTTAATTACACATAGCGAAGTCTGAGCCTTTGTTTCTATATGGCTCTGGGTAATCTGCCATGTTTAGAAAGGCTTTTCCCACGACAGAATTATACAACTCCCCTCCTTCTGTCTCCTCCTACTTCCCTAATCTCAAGCCAGCCCCGGTTCCCCACTGTCACGACCGGTGATCCAAAGAAGAGACACCGCCCTGTGTTAGGGATCAGGTTCTTGCCCCATCTCAGGAAAGGCACTTAAATCTAACTCCAAGAGTGCACAGAGCATTGTACGCAAATTCTAAGTGATTGAGAAAGTCACTGTGACTGAGCTAGACCTAAGATTTCACTGACACCACTACTCTTGACACTGATCAGCTTGGTTTTACTGGACTGGTGGTGAAGCCATTAACTTTATTTCTTTGGGCTCGCTTGATCTGCTTCATTCTGCCATTTCTCTTTAAAGCTTTTTTGAGGTATTTTTAAAATGTTTAATAAGTCCTGGTTGGCCAAGCACGGTGGCTCACGCCTGTAATCCTAGTACTCTGGGAGGCCGAGGCCGGTGGATGGCTCAAGGTCAGGAGTTCGAGACCAGCCTGAGCAAGAGCGAGACCCTGTCTCTACTAAAAATAGAAAGAAATTATCTGGACAACTAAAAATATATATATAGAAAAAAACTAGCCAGGCATGGTGGCGTATGCCTGTAGTCCCAGCTACTCGGGAGGCTGAGACAGGAGGATCGCTTGAGCCCAGGAGTCTGAGGTTGCTGTGAGCTAGGCTGACACCACGGCACTCTAGCCAGGGCAACAGAGCCAGACTCTGTCTCAAAAAATAAATAAATAAATAAATAAAATAAAGACTTTTCTTTATGTTGCCAAATTCTCTTCATGTTATCTGCAGGTATCTTAGTACCTAACATGTGCCTAGCATTTGTATTTAAGAAAGTAAGCTTTACATGTAAAAACAAATAGACTTGTTAATACTTTCTGTTCACTGTGTGTATGTGTCTCTACCCCCCCCCACCTCCCACCTCTCTCCCAGAATGCCGTTGGTGAATGAAAACTAGTTAAATAATTTGGGGCTATAAGAAATTGAAAACTAAAAATAATTATTATCATAGGAGCTATACCAAAGGGAATATAAAATGTGCACCAATACTATGAAACAAGTAATTAAAAGCAAAGTTGAACTGTTTTGAAGAAACCAATATAGAATTCTTGAATAAAGTATTTGAAAGTAAGTTCATGTGATTTTACCGTAACCTAATTATTTAATATCCACATCTGTCAAGTAGGTGAAATTCTTTAGAGCATATATAAATATTTAATATATTTTATGAATAGAAATCACAGGTTTAAAAATTATTAAATGCTCAATCAGAGCTAGTCCTCTGATTTCAAACAGCATAGTAATAGGTAATTTCTTAGGAAATGTTCCACTTATATTTTCTATCATCATGTTCATCTTTTATCTGTGGCCCAACTATTCACTTAACTCAATTTCATGTTTATAAATTTTCCTAGTTCACCTCAGGGACAGATTTTGGCAGTTTGAATGTTATCGATGGCTAGCAATTATGCAGTTAACATATAGCAACTGTTCAGCTTCAATAATATTAATACTTAGAAGGATGATTTAATTTATTTTTAAAAAACTGAACAACCAACTTTTTTAAACTTTGATGAAATATTTCTTTGGAATGTTCAAAACAAACAAAAATAATATTTTTTTAAACTCGGGTAGAATTTGTTTTATGCAGAAATTTTACAATATTGTCTATGAAATTGTGCCCCACTAAAGCGATAAAACATCAGGCTTTAAATGCATTTTCTCATAGAGCATTCCTTGTCTTACAGATCAGCTCAGTGAAAATGTTACGGCCTCGTCTCAATAGCATTCTTTTCAAGCTCATGTTTGAAGAACATGTAAACAACATCAAACCGAGCATCATAGCAGTAACTCTTGCCTGTGAAGAACTGAAGAAAAGTGAAAGCTTTAACAGACTTTTAGAATTAGTTCTTTTGGTTGGAAACTACATGAACTCAGGCTCAAGAAATGCCCAGTCTTTGGGTTTTAAGATCAATTTCCTTTGCAAGGTAAGATGACATTTATAATGATAATTTATAAAATCTTCTTGTCTATGAGAGGGTTACTCTGAAAAGCAATAGTACATAAACCACAAAATTGTACACTTTAAGAGGATGAGTTTTGTGGTATGTGAAATATATCTCAATTAAATAACTTTTTAAAATCTTATTTTAGTAAAATCCAAAAGACTATGCAAATTCTTTTGCAGTATAATACTCAACTCTTGCTGATTAAATTTTATTGGAGTTCATAGACCAAAACAAAATTCGCTTTTACAAAATAGATGCAACATTGTATTTCAATTCTTTTAGGCTTATTCTGTGTCTCTCCAAAAAGTGGCTGAGGATCTAAATTCAATGAAGTAAAATAGCTGGAAATTTATTTTTTAATATTCTTTGCCTATTGTATTCTAAGCAAGTAATACTCTTCGTTGTTGATTAATGTTGTATCACTAAGCTTACACTGGTATCTGGCATATTACCTGAAAGCTAAAAAGATTCAAGTGGTAATCATCTTAGTGTTTTGATTGGGCCTTTGCATAGTATTATTTTTGAGACTTAATTCTTACAAAAAGTAAACAAAGAAAGAGAGAAGCACCAAAGTGATTGCACATACCCATTTCTAGGCTAGAGCAAACCACCGTATTCAAGAAAAAGATCTGTATATTGCAAGGAGAAACCTGAACAGATTCTGAGGTGAAGGCCTGTAAGAAAGCTAGAGACAAAAATAAATCTGAAAACGAGTAATCTGTCTTTGACATCTCAGCATTCTTTCATTTTTTTTTTTCTCTCACATCTGAAAACGTTGTAGAACTTTGGTTAGTTCTTGAAGTATATTATAACAAGAATCCCAAACATAGAAATGGATATGAATTTCTTTTCTATTCATGCATTAAATAAATGTGCATTGTATATACATGGACTAGCACTTTAATATGTATCAAAAATGATTTGATCCTGGTATTTCTAACCCAGATAGACATAAAGAAAACCATTTATAGATAATAGGATGTATAATGGAATTGTGAGTATCTGTTTACTTGTGATATATTTTGGAAGGGTATAGGGAAAATTATTTGGAAACATTAGATTCGTCAAAGAAGTATTTTTGCTCCCTCTTCTTGTGATATTTGTGGTCATATGAAATTATTTTATAATGCCAGAAAGAATAAGACAATCCTTATGATAAATTGGAATAAGTCATTGCCAGATTTATAGGATAAAACTACTTAGAACGTTTTCATTGGATATCATACCATATATCCAATGCTAATAAAGTCATTTCTTACCAAGATGCTAATTAGAGTATACACTATATGCACAGTGAGTGAATCTAAAAGTGTTCTTGCTTGATGATTATAAAAATATTATAAATTAAAAGAAAATATTGTAGAAATTTATATTAGATACCTATTTCACATTTAATTCATATAAAAAGATATGTTAAACAAACCATCCTAATTTGAACAAATATGTACCTTTATTTGTGTCTTAATTTCACACTGTTCACATTAATTACATGAACTGATTCTTTGAAGCAAGAATGAATAAGTCATTTGTACACAGGAACAAAAGATTACATTAACCTCACAGAAGGATTTTATAGTTACATCTTGTATTTTGGAGAGAGCCTTCTTCCTGTCATCTACCTGTCAAATAAAAGTTCTTGCACACAACGCTGATCTGACATCTATCACTAGAGGTATGCTCAAAGGATTCAGCACAAAGATTTTTGCCAACTTCAAATAAAATAAAAAATAATCTTGTGGGAAATACTATCATGTAGTAATAGGTATTCTAAAAGAGACAGAAGTGAAGGTTTTAAAATCTTTTCCCCCTCACTTTTCAGTAGGATTTTTATCTTCTGGGAAACACTTCTAGGAAAATGCTTGTCATTAAGAAAGAAAAATATCATATACATGTATGATATTCCCATAATGTCTAGGATTAAAAGGATGTTCCTGGAATACAAAGGATTCTGACTAGATGTAAATGTCTCAAATGACAGAAATTTACTGAAGTACATAGAAATAGTTAGCTTAGGTCTGTAATCTGTTTGAAACAAAATTAACTAACTACTGATGTATGATTAGCTAGAATTGCTGTTAAATTTCAGTTATATTACAAAAGATCACTTCATTGATTTTTCATAGTGATTTTTTTTCTTAAAGAAAATATCAGGGGGAATTTCCCTTGTAGAACACTGATTCTGCTTTAAAAATGGTACCATTTACTCGCCTAAATTTTTCTAATGATAATTTCCTATCTCAGTGATTTTAAAACTGTAATCCAGTGCTTTTCACAAGTAGCTCTAGACTATGTTGAAATATTCAGCTAGTTAAAAAGGAACCATGGTATAAGCAGTTCAACTTATCAGATGTATCTTGTAGTCAGGTATTGTAAAAAATTCAGATGGCCACAATTGGCTGTTATAATATTTGGGAAGAAAAGGAAAACAGATGGGTTAACCAAAATGTCAACACTAAAGAGTATCATTACTGTAAGTACTGCCCTCGCTACAAAATGCTGTGTTAATTTACAGCAGTGAATTATCACTTTGTGAGTTACCAGACCAGTGTGCTGAACTGTAATGAAAGTAATTTCAATGAAGATGAGTTCCCAATGTTAGTTTGGCCTGTGCTTGCCTGTTGGTTATTAAAATTCTAACCAGTGGAAGTGCTGTACTTCAAGGTCATTTGTTATTTTCGTTTTCAGTGTGTAATAGTATATATAATCTGTGTAAGAACAAAATATTTAAAAATACTGAGCATTCTCTGTGCACTAAGCTTTGTGGGTATATCAGATAAGGATCTTTGTTTGCAAACAGGAAGTGACTATGCCTGATTTAAGCAAAAAGTGGAATTTGTTGGAAGGATATGAGGTAGCTCAGCCAAAAACTGAGGAAAGGCTGAGGAACTTGGCCTTCTACAGAACAGTAACTGTGACAGCTTTGAGAATTCAGGTAGCAGGAATGAATGGCAAGTCTTTTCAGGAATATGTCAACTCCAACCATTTTTCTCCTCTTGTGTTTGATTCAAATTATAGCTAGAGAGCCTGATGAGCCTAGTGTAGGTTATAAGAACACCCCATGTTCAAGTGAGGGCAAACAACTTTGATAGTGCTACCAAGACTATTGCAATAGAAGATTGGTTATGCCCTAAAGGATGCTGTTACCAAAGATAGAAATACAAAAGGTTAGGGGCAAGTGAAGGGATATCAAGCAAACACAAATAAAGACAAAACAAAACAGATGGTCTATATATCAGGGGCATACAAATAGTACAGAAGATACACAGAAACCTTACTAAACTTGTGGTACAGTTGAGCAGCCAGGAAATATACATTCAGAATATTAGGTAATGTCCCAGTGTACACTGGTAATGACTACAGAAATTAATGACTAAATGAGATTAGCAGGAATTCAGAAGAGGGAGATCAGTAGGAGCTAAGAGAATGGAGGAATCTTCAGTGATTGGGTGGTGCTGTTAAATCAAAAGACAGGTAGGATTGGGGTATGTGAAGAGAAGAAGACCTACAAGAGGGGAGAACTCTGTGGGCTTGAAGCCTACATTTTAGCTTACACTTTGCCAATTACTAGCCAAAAAAGTCACTTACCCTCTCTGAACCTCAGTTTCCTCATCTGTAAGCGAGGAAATACACTGATTCTTGTTTATTTTCATGGAGTTGTTTTTAGGGTCAGCTAAAATGATCTATGTTAGAGTACGTAGAAAAATTGTAATGTTAAACAAATGGTCGTGTTCTACTTAATGATGGTACACAACTAGGAATAATCATGATACATTTGAGGATGAATTAGAAAACCACACTGTCTGTAATATTGGATTCCTGTTGAAAATAAATAATAACATTGGTAGGCAGGTAGTGAGAAGATTTTGAGTTATTCGTACATTAGTTTGGATATCTTGCTTCCATAACTTTTTAAAAAATCATTTACAGCCCACCTAATGACTTTCAAAAGCCGGAAACCTTTTTTTTCATGTACTGAGCAAAAGCTTTTTTTTACCTGCCTTGAGTTAATATATGACTATATGACTACTGTGCTATGACTTTCTAATCATTCTACTAGGACGGAGAGACACAACAAATTATGATACAATAGGGTGATATACTTATGTAGAGATATGAAATATATCATAAAAAGACCCTAAAGAAAACATGTAGTTTCACTCTGTTGAAAATTTAGATATCTCACTTTAAGTTATTAGGATTAACATGATAATATAATTGTGCCTTTTCTAACATTCATCATTTATGTAGAGTGTCTTTAACATGTAAAGGCGTCATATTCTATAGGCCATCACATTGTATTAGTGACAGAATAGTATAGATGTCACCCCAAATATACAAAGGAAAATATCATCTCCCATATAGAAATTGTAAGAAGGGATGTAAAATATATTCAGCTTCATTATTAAATAGATTACTTACCAGAAAATATGATTTGTAAAGAAAAGTAACTGCTGTCTATGGCAATAAAATTTGAAAATCTATAATCCAGGAGAAAATCTACAAAAGATCTAAGGAAAAAAGTCATATGTAAGTATACCAAGAATTTCATAGTGTCTAATGATTTATAGCTGAAATGATGTGGATTGTGTCCATATAAAGCTAGAATCCTAGCATATGAAAACATCTAGCCTAGTCTCTTTAGTGTACAGTGAGAAAACTGATGATCAGAGATGCAAAATACTTCTGTGAGTGTATTGATCAGCTTGGGCTGCCATAACCAAATACTATATGCTGAGTGGCTTAAATAAGAGAAATGGATTTTTTCATAGTTTTGAGAATTGAAAGTCCAAGATCAAGGTGCCAGTAGCATTCTGGTGTGATCTCTCTCCTTAGGTTGCATACGGCCACCTTTTCACTGTATCCTCACATATCTTTAATTTACTACATTATTTTACTTTCTCCTTCAAAAGACTGAGCACTCATAAAATTTGGATGTATTTTTTATTCTTCAGTATATCCCTGATGTCAGTTGTATATGAATCCTTCAGTAAATTACTACTGAGTGAAAGTCAGGCAATTTGATTAAATAAATGATTAATATTCAACTTAAGTGTTGCTTTTTTTTTTTAAAGTGAGAGAATTTTGTTCCTCACAGGTATAAAGGGTATATTTTTCATAGCAAAACTATTGAATATGCAATTGTAAGACTTTTTTTTTACAGTTTATTTATAAAGACATAAAAATGTATTGTTGCCACATGCAGAAGAAAGAAACAGGATCCATATTTCTCAACACTCACAAAAATGAATTCAAGATGGATAAAATACTTAAATGTAAGGCATGAAACCATAAAAATTCTAGAAGAAAATGTACGAAAAACTCTTATAGTTATCAGGGTAAGCAAAGAATTTATGACTAAGATCCCAATGGAAATTATAGCAACAAGAAAAATAAATAAATGGGACTTGATTAAATTAAAAAAATGTCTGCATAGCTGAGGAAATGATCAACATAGCAAACAGATAATCTACAGAATGGGAGAAAATATTCACAAGCTATACATCCAATAAAGGGCTAATAACCAGAATCTACAAAGAATTCAAGCAAATCAGCAAGAAAGAAACAAACAACCCCATTATAAAGTGGGCAAAAGACACGAACAGAAGCTTTTCAAAAGAAGATAGACAAATGGCCAATAAACATACAAAAAAATACTCAATGTCACTAATCATCAGGGAAATGCAAATTAAAACCACAATCAGATATCACCTTACCCCAGTTAGAATGGCTTTTATTAAAAAGTCCAAAAGCAATAGATGCTGGTGTGGATGCAGAGAGAAAGCAATGCTTATACACTGTTGGTGGGGTTGCAAATTAGTACAATCTCTATGGAAAACAGTATGGAGATTCCTCAAAGAACTAAAAGTAGGCCTACTATTTAATCCAGCAATCCCATTATGGTGTATTTACCCAAAGGAAAAGAAGTCATTTTATCAAAAAGACTCCTGGCCGGGCACGGTGACTCACGCTTGTGCTACTAATCCTAGCACTCTGGGAGGCCGAGGCGGGCGGATTGTTTGAGCTCAGGAGTTCGAGACCAGCCTGACCAAGAGTGAGACCCCATCTCTACTAAAAATAGAAAGAAATTAGATGGACAACTAAAAATATATAGAAAAAATTAGCCGGGCATGGTGGCGCATGCCTGTAGTCCCAGCTACTCGGGAGGCTGAGGCATTAGGATCGCTTAAGCCCAGGAGTTTGAGGTTGCTGTGAGCTAGGCTAACGCCATGGCACTCACTCAAGCCAGGGCAACAGAGTGAGACTCTGTCTCAAAAAAAAAAAAAAAATAGATTCCCGCACTGGAATGCTCATAGCAGCACAATTCACAATTTCAAAGATGTGAAATCAACCCACGTGCCCATCAATTCATGAGTGGATTAACAAAATGTGGTATACGTATACCATGGAATACTACTCAGCCATAAAAAAGGATGAATTAATGCGTTTTGCAACAATTTGGATGGAACTAGAGACCATTCTCCTAAATGAAGCATCTAAAGAATGGAAAAACAAAGACCACGTGTACTCACTATTAAAGTGGAGCTAACCGATGAGCAAATATGTGCACAGAGGAAAGTAAAACTCAGCGTAAATCAAACATGGGGAAGAGGGAAGTAGGGAAGGGGCAAAAACCTACCTAATGGGTACAATGATCGCTGTCCGGGTAATGGGCAGACTTATAACCCTCACTCAAGTATAACAAAGGCGATCCATGTAACCAAAATTATTTGTGTCCCCCCTAATATTTTGAAATTAAAAAACAAAAAAACTAGCACAACCAGGATTTCAATCCAAGTCTTTCAGATGCTTTATATGTAGCTATAAACATTCTCCCTTCTGGGAGTAACATCAAAGACGAAGTTACAAAATTACTTTGTTAAAGAACTTCAGAGAGTAATGGTTTCAAACAATGAACAACTATTAACTTTCTATTAACAAGTATGGGTAATTATCAGGAATCTTAGGTTTATACCTTCTCTTCCTCATGGTCAAGAGAAAATAAAGGAACTGACATCATGATCCCTCCCTCTCCCAAAAAATATATATTGTTTGCTATAAATCTAAACCAGTAACTCACCACCAAAGATGGGCTAATAAATAAATTAATTAATATTGGACTATTAATTTAAAACCAAAGATATTTTAGAAAATAACTGCTATAGGATGTACTGAAAGAGAACCTAGCAAAGATCAATAAATCCTGGTCAACCGTCCACACATTTGGTGCCTGTGTTTTTATAGTTTATAAAGTGCTTTCCTTATGACTCAGGGAGGTTAGATATTATTAACCCCATTTTCCAAATTAGAAAATTAAAGCCCAGTGATGTCATGCAATGTTTTCAAGGTTAAAAAGCTAATAAGTGTCCAAGTTGGGGCTTAAACATTGATTTTCTGTGCCCAAAACTGTGCAGCACCCTGCCTCTGGTTGCATTGTAACAGAATGTTTGGTTATGCGTGGCTCATTTCAAGGAAGAATTACTGAACAAACTCTGCCATTTCTGAAAATGGGGAAAACCTCATGTGGATTTTCTTGGCTCTCTGGCAGCTTGTGAAACTTGGAATCTATCTTTTTTATTTAAATTCAGTTGGAAGTAATTGTAGGCCTATTAATAGAAAGTTTCTCTTCTGATAACAGATTTTAATGTATCCAGGCAGCAGAGTATATATATTTGTAATAAAATAGCACCTAATAATCGGAATGATTATAAAGCTATCCCTTGGCATTGTATGGGCTCTCAGAACATATCAGTTTTGTGTAGGTGAGGTTGACTGCTGCTCTCAATATTTTACAAATGAGGACTCCTAAGAGATGGCCTACCCTGGATCAGTCAGTGACAAAGGCAGAGAGTTTGGATCCAACTTTCCTGGGACTCAAACAAATTATTTCAGTGGATCATACTATTTTTAGAATTTGCATCGAGTCTGTTGCTTCTCTGAAATATGCTTTTTTTCTATCATACTATGTTTAGCATTAATTGAATTTGGGGGAGATGTGGTTGATAATTTGCTGAGGAGAAAATGACTTTGAGAATTATAACTTGTTTTGAAAAAATTCTGTGAAAGGGAAGATTAGAGTCTTGGTCAAGTATGGAGTGGGATGAAATGTGAGGTCCTCTTTTCAAACTTCTCTTTTTCTCCCTGTGAGTCCTTTAAACTTCCCTTCCTGTGAAGCTATTTTCAGGAAAGAGTTTTCATTTAGTGATCTCTCCTGGTTACTGGTTAGTAATCAGCGATATAAGATTCAGTGCTACAGCAAATTGCAAAAGAGCTTATTCATGATAGTTTGTATTTTAAAATGTCATCATATAAAATAGTGACACACTATACCATTTGTTCGTAATTCATGACCAATGGACACAAACATTTCAATTTAAGGGTCTGTCTGTGCCTCATTATATTATATTGAAGAAAGAACATTCACCATAGTTTAGACCTCTGAAGAAAACTAAGAATAGAATAGACTAGACTGACACAAGAACAGGATATCATTCTCAATTTTAAATTGTTTCCTTTATGCAGCTTATGCGATGGTTGACCTTTATTTAAGTCCATTGTGTTTTATCGTATTGTGCTTACTGGGCTCTCGTCATTCAGAACTACTGAATAGTTTCTTGAGCTCAAAGATAAGTGCTACACTGTTGTGGTACTACGCCAGTGGTGGCATTCCGGATTCAGTTTTTATAATCGTGTCATCGATTTTTGTTTCCTAGTGTTCTTCATGTAAATCAATACACCAGCATTTGTAATTTTTAAACAGCAAGCATTACTGCTTAAGTCAGTAAATCCAGAAGCGTTTACATTTATAGAACACTATATTTGCTAAGGAAACAATTCTCAGTAAGCTCTTTTAATTTTATATGTTACTCATTATTTGTCGTAAAGCACATATAGTGTTAATCTGTGCATATGGACTTGTACACCTAGTCAAATGGTAATGACAAAAGATTGCTTCAGTCAACTAATTTCTCCAGTAATCAAGATACTTGATTACCAGCTCAGAAATGCAGTCCAAAGCCCTCATCTGTGGTGTCCTTCATGCCATTTAAAATCTGAACAAAACACAGGCCACTTCTGAGTTTATCTTCTTTAAATATGTGGCCCTCCTACAAGAGTTGGAAACACATGATTATGGCTCCTTGATTTTGTAATCCTGTGAATACACTACCATGTGCTTCGAAGATTTTCCTTCATTAGAAAATCAGCTATTTCCCAACTTCTAATATACAAGATACCTGGTCTCCAATCTATATCCATAGTGGTACATATACCAATTGCCTGTTTAAGTAGAAAGAAAACTTGTTCCTGTCTAAAGAGGTACCTTCTTCTAAAATGGTAATCTCAGTTTTTCCAGATGGTCACACATTTTCTAGATATACGTTAATGTGGAGATGTATTATATATTTCTTATTCCCTGTAGCCCACATTAAGAAATTGAGATGGGAGAAAAGACTGATTTTGTGATAAGCCAATCACAGAAGGGGTAAAGACATATGATCATGTCAGACACAGGAATTAATGAAATTTGTAGATATACTACTTCAAATTGCTATAGTTATGAAAGAGTCTGTCTCTCAGGATATTTTTTTTTGAAAACTTGAGCTCCAATTAAAAAAAACTAACTCACCTTTATTCTCCTCCTTTCCTCTAAAAATATAGAGGTCTCATGAGCTTATTTAAAGATTTTTCTCTAAGTTGAAATATTCATTAATTTACATTCATTGGTGCAAATTATTCAGCTAATACTTTAAATGTAGCATTTGTTTGTTTTCTCAGAATTTGATTACATCTGTTTAGATATTATCACATTTACAACTCTATAGTTCAGGTTGTGTGAAAACTTCATCAAATCCCCGAATTTTCAGTTTATTAAATCCTTTAGAGAACAGTAGTTTGTAAATATAATTTGTCTGATGCAAACTTGATTAACATTCCTTTTCAATAGTGACTGCTTTGGAGACTCATCCTTTTTTTTCTCAACTTTTTTTGGTCTATTATATTTGTTAAAATGTTCTGTCCCTTAAACAAACATACACACCTCCCAGGCCCTTAACTGTGATGAATAATATTGTGAAGCCTATGCTGTTGTCTTTGATTTTAACTTTTTTTTTTTTTTTGCGACAGAGTCTCACTCTTTTGCCCAGGCTCGAGTGAGTGCCGTGGCACCAGCCTAGCTCACAGCAACCTCAACCTCCTGGGCTCAAGCGATCCTCCTGCCTCAGCCTCCTGAGTAGCTGGGACTACACCATGCCCGGCTAATTTTTTCTATATATTTTTAGTTGTCTATCTAATTTCTTTCTAATTTTAGTAGAGACGGGGTCTCGCTCTTGCTCAGGCTGATCTTGAACTCCTGAGCTCAAACAATCCGCCCGCCTCGGCCTCCCAGAGTGCTAGGATTACAGGCGTGAGCCACCGCGCCCGGCCTGATTTTAACTTATATGTTATAGTTATGTCTGCCTCCTAGATGTCTAGGTAACCTGCTGTTAGGTGTATATATTGGAGAAAGAGAGAGTGTGTGTATGTATGTGTGTGTTTATATATACATATATATATATATATGAGAGAGACACACTTGCCTTGAGTACTAGTTGTTGTACTCCCCTATGCAAACACATGACCTTTTTGATGTGGAAGAGATTCCAGTATTTGAAAGTTTTATATTAGAGGGCAGACCAAGGAAAATAAATTACAAGTTAGACCAAGCCAAAAAAGGTGTGTGTATGCACATGGATGTGGAGTGAGAGAGACAGAGACAGAGACAGAGAGATTGAGACACAAAATGAGAGAGAAAGAGAGTGAATGAGAAGAATCAGGGGTGATTTTCAGAATTGTGTAATGAGAGAGAAATAAGATTGAGTTAAATATTTCTTCTTACACATAAATGGACGCACTTGTAAAGAGCATTGAAAAATGCAAAATGAGAGTTGCCAAATTATGTTCCTTATTTTCTACCAATAGGTATTAAAAGATCAACAGTGTATATTTGTGTATAGAACTATAGTGAAGGGCGTAATTTGTTTTCTATAGAAAATGCCTGTATGGCTTAGTTTTTGACTCATTAAATACAGATGCATTTTTAAGGAAACAAATCAATACTTCTGTATTTTGTTTCAATTTTTAAATATTTTATCCTTATACACTAATAGAAAAAATACAGTCAAATTAATACTGTGCCATAACAATACTTATTGAAGTCATTGTGACTAAATAAAAATGGATATAGTTAAGTTTGTTGAATAATACAGCTGACAGAGATGAATAATTCTCTAGTTTACAAAAATATGTAATATTCTGAAATTTAAAAAATACTTATTTTTTCGTTTCTGGTAACCCCCCATATATCAGGGGTGGCAATAAACATTTTTAGCACCAGAGCAGACAAAAAGCGATGATTTATAGGACTAGCTGTAGGTCTTACTTGGTTCACCGTGAAGACTGTTTCCAATAGAGGATTTAAATGAACCCAGCTGGCTTAGTATTCTGTGAATTGCTGTAGTCATTTTCTGAGTTTAATCTTATGACTGATTTTGTAATTCTCACAGTGGGGGAAAGTCGACAACATGAACAGCATTTAGTGAATATGATTAGTAAGTTTGAAAACAAATGCTTTTTTATTCTATAAAAGCTCTGTTCGAAGGGATTTCGACCCTGTATGAGATTGTTGTTCAGAAAACATGGCTACTGTGACTGAATGTGACCAGTCATCTTACAAACTGATATTCCTGTCAAAGAAAGCCATCCTAATGAAGGCATTGCATAACCTTAACAAGACAAGCCAATGACCATGGAAGGAGGTTTGTAAAGTGGCAGTTAATACTAAAATAAAGCTCTGTGATAATTTTAAAGATTCTAAGAATTATTTATATGCATTCAAATACTTTTTAGTTAGTACTTGGGCCGCAAGTTGGCCACATTTATTGAGCCTCTAGTCTCTGTGGAACCCTGTGCTAGATGCTTTGCGGGGATAAAAAGAAAGAAAACATACATCTCCAGTCCTTGAGGAGCTTATGAGCTAGACACCAGATAAAGAACATGTAATACTAAAGCAAGAGACAGGGAGAGAGGTAGGGAGAAATATGTGTAGGGAGAGGCGAAGGGATTTTATATAATAGCACACATGAAAAGTAAATTATTTTGCTCATAAACACTGGCTGACTAACTACAGGACAATAAAGTAGATACTCTATTAGATGATATCCCATACTGTAAAGCTGCTCCACTTCTTCGGAAAGGAAAAGAACAATACCAGCCTCCTTTCTAACATGTTCTTTGTTTCTGTCATCCAGACAATGTCTTCAATTTTGCATTTCCTGACTTCTGTCATGGGGACAAGCACAAAGCCTTGCTGTTCATTGTTTTCTGTTCTTTTATTTCTTTTTTCTTTTTAAATCTGGTTTCTCGGAATACTTTCTTCCCCTTTATGCCATAATAAGGATACCTTCAAAACTGCTTCTCAAGTTCCTACCTACTTTCTATATATAATTGTTAGTATTTTCTAAATTTTGGATAAAATGAATCAGTACCTGTTCAAAAACAATGATATGATGATACTACTGTATGACTGTTATATTAAATATTTCAGCACTCCTGTTTCGCTGATTAGGTAAAAAAATCAAATAATGTTTCTTTTAGCAAGAGGATGTCACGAGATTTTCCAGATAAATAAGAATAAAGAAAGTTGCTATTTATTGCTCAGTATGAGAAATCACTCTAAGATCCAAGCAACCTGGTCTGCGGAAGTGTAAGCTATTCAAAGGCTATTTTAAAAAAGAAACTCAATCTTCAAATGCAAGCAAGTAGCCAGAAACACATATTAAAACAGAATACTTTCCCTGGAATCCTGTCCTGAGGCAAGTGGAAAAATGTTATACTTGGGGAGGGATGCAGATGCTTGATTGCAAGGATTTTTTGTTAATCACAGCCTGGCCCGTTTAGATTCCTTTGCACTTCCAAATTTTAGCTTTCATGAAGTAGACAAGAAAAGCCAGGGTACTTGTTGACTTCATAATGCATCTCCTGAGGACTTTTGTTTTTTGTGTTGGGATTTTATTAGAAGTAAAATGTATTCATGGTCAAGAGAGACTTGAACCTAACCTATAATTTTTAAAGTAACTTTACGAAAGTATAATTGACATACAAGAAATGTACTCGTTTTAGGTATACAGTTTGATGAACTTTGGTATTTGTATACAGCTTTGGAACCACCACTGCAGTCAACCAGAATAGTTTTCTCATGCCCCTGTGCAGTTGATACCCACTTACAGCTCCAGACAACTACTGATTTACTTTCAATCACCATGCTTTTGCCCTCTTCTAGAACTTCATATGAATGGAATCATACAGCAATGGAGTCTTTGTGTTACTTTGTGTTGTGTGTGACTTCTTTCACTTAGTATAAATTTGTGACATGTATTGGTATAATAGTTCATTTTTATTGCTAAATAATATTCCATTGTATGGATATAACACATTTTGTTTAGCTATTCATCAGCTGATGGAAATTTGAGTTGTTTCTACTTTTCCGTTATTATAAATGATGTTGCAATCAATATGTATGTGCAAGACGTAAATTCATTTATCTTGGGTAAATACCTAGGTCATATGGAAAGTATAGCTTCAATTTTAAAAGATATCACTTTCCAAAATACCTATACCATTTTATATTCATACTTATGATCAACTTAAACCACAGTGATATACTATGTCATACCCACAAGATTGGCAAAAATTTTAAATTCTGTTAATATAAGTGGGGGTAAGAATAAGGGCTGAAGTGAATTATTGGTGAGAGTATAACTTGGTACATTCATTTTGGTAAACAATTTGGTACTTAGAAACATTGAAGATACAATACCCAGAAATACCACTTCTAGCATATACTAATAAATTCTTACGTAAAAACTATGGAGACAGGTACAAGAATGATCACATCATCAAAGGACACTATCAACACAGTAAAAAGGCAACCCAAAGAATGGGAGACAATATTTGTAAACCATAAATCTGATAAGGCATTGACATCTGGAATATATAAAGAACTACTGTAATTCAACAACAAAAAAACAGACATCCAGTTCAAAACATGGGCAAAGGACTTTAATAGACATTTCTCCAAAGAAGATATACAGATGGCCAATAGCACATGAAAAGATGCTCAACATCACTAATCATTAGGGAAATGCAAATCAAAACCACAATGAGATACCACTTCACACTCATTAGGATTGCTACTATCAAGAAACAGAATGGAAAGACAAGCACCACATGTACTCACCATCAAATTGGTATTAACTGATCAACACATAAGTGCACATATAAGAATAACATCTATTGGATGTTGGGCAAGGGGGAGGAGGGAGAGGGGACGGGTATATACATACACAAAGAGTGCAATGCGCACCACCCGAAGGATGGACATATTTGACACTCGGACTTGGGGGGGGAGTAAGGGCAACATACGTAACCTAAACATCTGTACCCCCATAATATGCTGAAATAAAAAAAAAGAAAGAAACAGAAAGGAACAGGTGTTGGGAATGTTCTGGAGAAATCAGAACCCTGGTGCATTTAAAATGGTGCAACTGTTGTGGAAAACAATATGGCAGTTACAACAAAAATTAAACAGAATTATCATATGATCGCAATCTAGGTATATACATAAAGTAATTGGAAACAGGGACTCAAACAGATATTTGCATATCAATATTCATAACAACATTATTTGTAATAGCCAAAAGGTGGAAACAACCCAAATGTCCATCCACAGAAGAATGGATAAAGAAAATGTGGCAGATATGTACAATGGAATATTAGCCTTAACAAATGAAAGTCTGGTAGATGCTACAGTGTGGATGAACCTTGAAGACAGTATGCCAAGTGAAATAAGCCAGACACAGAAGGACAAATACTGTATGATTCCACTTGTATGAGGTACCTAGAATAGTCAAATTTATAGAGATAGAAAGTAGAGTAATGGTTACCAGGGTTTGGAGAGAGGGGGATGGTGAGTTATGTTTAATGGGTACAGTTTCATTGTGGGATGATGAAAAAGTTCTGGAGATGGATAGTGGTGATGGTTGCACAACAGTATGAATGTACTTAATGCCACTGAACTGTGCATTTAAAAATAGTTAAAATGCTAAATTTTATTTTACGTATATTTTATTGCAATAAGTGTTCACAGCAGCGTTATCTGTAATGATATCAAAAATAATGATTCCCACACAAATAAATGGAAACCAGATAATGAAAATGTTCAATAGGAGAATATGTCTAAAATTAGTTACATTCACATGATGAAATAGTATACAGCAGTGAAAATGAATGAATAATTGAATGTAGCTAGAAGCATCAATATAGTTAAATAACTCACTCCTAAACAGTTGGTGCTCCATGCTGGATCATGCTTCCTCAACTTTACATGTCCTAGATCTTTGAAATTATTCTTAAATAGCTAAAACCACTAATATTGAACCTTCAAATGCCATTTATTTATAGCATATATACATAGCAAAGTAGTTCTATGCTCCCTTTTGGTGGTGGCGATAATCTTTGAAGCTGCGTATAGAAAAGCAAAACAAACTTAATTCCACCCGCCCTTAAGCCTCATACATTTAAACAGTTTTATTAAGTAAAATGCTCATGACAATAAAAGTGAAAAGTTTTAGTTAAATGATTAAACCAGAAGAATCCATTTAACACCAAGAGATATTCATACTTGTAAACTATTTCTGTACCAAGTTAAAATAATTTGATTTTTGTTAAAACTATTTTCAGAAGAATTTTTATTTGATAAACCTACTGCAGACAGGATGATTAAATGAAAGCGCCTGAAAGTACCAGACCAGCTTTTCTTTGTAGAGACATATTTCATTAATTCATTCTGGCCTTTACTAAAACGATACAAATGGTTGTTGATTTTGCCACTGGTCCTGGCTACTCAGGCTAATGCACATACATGGAATTCTCCTTGAATAAGAGGAGCGAGCAGGGAGCATGCTGAGAGACGGAGCAGGAAAGGCAGGGAAGGAGAATTTGTCTTGTCTAGGAAAGTAAAATCAGGAATGCCCTACTGGGCCTGAAGGTGGCAATTGAGATGAATCCTTATTCCATTTAATGTTGTCATGCTTTCAAGTTTAAGCTCTCTTTTCAGAGATTGCTACCATAAATTAAGCTAACAAGTGTAAAACTCTTAAATTGCTTGGCTATACAATTGATATCATCTGTTTCCTTTTTGTTGGAAATACCATTATCATACCAAAATCAAGAGTGTAAGAAAGATACAATCAGGCCTACATAAAGAATGAAGACATCTTTCCACTGTAAAGTACATTTGGCTGAATTAGTGTCAGCCCTGGTCATGTAATGCCCAGAAAAGCATTTTTGGTGACAGATTTAGAAATAAAGCCAGGAAAACATGTATTAAACCTGTCTGGTTGTAGCTACAGAGCTAATGTCTTTATGGTAATTGCAATCCTTAAAAATACATTATCTTTCTCAATGTTATTGCAGTGTGTGGTGGTGTTGAAGAAAGCAATAATTTGTAAACAACCCTTGGCAGAGAGCACAGAACTTAATTTTGTTTAAATAAAGGAGACTGACATTAGAATTCATGTGCTGTATCAAGACTGGCAAGCAGTCGTAGTTGTTTTGATATATGCACTGGAGCATTCATGATTGCTTAAATATTAACTGTTCCATGAATATACAAATATAATAGGGAAAAAAGAAGCCATGATTAGGGAAAATTTTTACTAAAAGAAAGAAATTTGAATTATCTGCTCATATTTGGTAATTTAGATGGTTTCATTCTAATGATAACCAGATTCCTTCACTATCTTTCAGTATCTTTTCTTTTCAAGGACAATCCGATATAAATGGGTATTGTGTGAGGTTGCTATATGTTAGGACTGTTTCCTTGACACAGAGGGATTAGGCAATTTTGTTTTGTTTTCTGAGTACAGGACTTGTTGCTAAATTTGCTGAATTTCACGTAGCCATTTACATAATTCCCAAAGGAAAAGAGGGAGATCTGAAAGGGCTTCCTTCAGATACAGTCTATAGACTTGAGCTTTTATCTCACATCTAAGTTTTAATACACTTTAAAGATAGACCTGCTTAAATGTGTCCAGAAATGTTTCCTGTAGTGATATCCACACTTCACTACTTCATTTTTCATATCCTTTGTGTGAAAATCGGTTTTTGTCTCTGATCAATATACATTCTACAGCAATTCGTGCAAGAAAACCAGGTACTTCTCCCAAGCATTCTGCTCCAGATGAGAACCGTTCTCTTGCAGTATGTGCTCCTTTCCTCGTTCTGATACTTCTCTGTGCCACTCTGCCATTGTGGAAAATTGCTTTGTCGCAGGGATATAAGGTCCACTGCTTTGTTTCCATATAACGGATCGTAGCACATGAACCTAGCTACACTCTCACTCTTGGTCTTCAACCCCAAGTGGGGATGCTGACACAGAAAATGCGATATCGGTATATGCCTGTGCCATGGACAGAGCTGATGTTTCCCCTCCCCTCCCCCCCTCCCCTCCCCTCCCCTCTCCTCTCCACTCCTCTCCTCCCCTCCCCTCCCCTCCTCTCTCTTTTACATATGTGCATTGTGTTCTGATTTCATATGAGTAAACTCTGTGGCATAGGAGTCAAGGCATTAGTCTCCTTAGGTCTAATACACATTAGCCCTGAAATTCAGACAGATAAAATACATTAGTAATGCTAGAACTTTTATGGCAAGCCCTGAAACCCGATGTCTGCAATTTAAAATTTGGTAATCTGATTCAGACTTTTCTTGGTAAATAGCTAAGCAGCAATCCAGATTTTCCAAAAAGAAGTGAATCTGCAGCTTGAATAAGAGTTGTAAGACGTGAATAATCTGCTAGGTTATCTAGTCCATCGCTCTGTTAATACGTTGTAGAAAGACACACTATAGAGTCATTTAAGTGTATTTTCAATACAGTTTTAGGTGAAGGATGAGGGACAGTTTAGAAGACTTATGAACAATGTATCTGAAGTCTTCCCAGCATGGAGCATACTGTTTGGCCCATCTGCCTTTGGATAAATAGATGGTAAATTATGATACAAATCAGTCTCATTTTTGTGTGAATTAATCAAGAGTACTCAGATGCCACAATTGCTAGACGTTTTCTCTCTAGTTTTAAATTGACACTAAGCTTTGAAAACATGTTGACACTTCAACTTGTTGTATATATAAGTAATTGTGAAAGGACCTAGGCAAGCCATAGACAATTGCCAAACATTTTCTCGCCTGGAAATTCTTTTAAAGTAGTCTAGTGGCTCTCAAACTTTCACAGGCATCAGAATCACCTGGGAGTGATAATCAGAATTTTTTCCCTATATATTAAAATGCAAATTGCTATCCCACACCCTCAGAGTTTCTGATTCAGTCAATTTGGAGTAGGGCCCAAACATTTGCATTTCTGGTAAGTTCCCAGGTGATACTGATATACTGCTGATCCAGGGACCAGGGTTTGAGAACCACTGAAGTAGTCAATGCCCATGAATTCTCGATTTTTTGTTCTTATTTCTTGTGTTGCCTGACCCCCTCAGGCCTAATTATGCTGAACTTATTCGGGACAAGAATTATAATAACTTTTGTCACTAGCCTCACCGTTTTCCAGCTGCTGGCTCTACTGCCTCCTCTATTACCTGGTTATTATCCACAGTCAGTATTTTGAATAAATTATTCCTTCACATTACCTCTTCTTTCAGGCTGTTTCTTTTAATTTTGTATCCTTTGTACTGTATTGAAACAGTGCTTGAAGGTCACTGATGTTGAGATTTCTCTAAACATCAAATCAACCCTAGTTATTTTCGGCCTGTCTATAGCATGTATTCATTCAACATTTGTTGAACAAAATTGATATAAATCCTCATTTTTAAACAGTTTGCAATCTGGCGGATAAGACTGTGCGAACAAAATTATATATTGTGGAATAAATGCTATAACTAGAATATATCTACATCACTGTAGGAAAACAAAAACAGAATTTATTAATTCTATTCAGGGAAGTTGGGAAAGGCATATTACTAATAACTAACACTCTCCCCGAATGATCCTTCCTTTCTGTACACACCTTCTTCATCACCCGTGACACTTAATTCAATCTAGTATATCTTTAATACCCAGTGTGCCTAAGTTGCCAGGCTGTGTTCTGGCACCAACACTTATTAATTGTGTGAAATAGATCAAACTACTTATGCACTCTATCTTATCTAGAAAGTGGGCATATTTATAACTAACTCGCTGAATTGATTTGAGGATTTTAAAAAAAGCGATACATACTAAGCATGATGCATGTTAAGCAAAGTGCCTGGTCCATAGGCCCATGATAGATGGGTAAGAAATGTTGGTTGCCCTCCTCCTTAAAAGAGGAGTAGAGTACTACCAGCTGATGAAGGAAGATGAGCATTCTGAGGTCAGGAGGAATATAAGCAAATCTTCACCCATTTGTGTGGTGAACAAATACGTATTGAGTGCCTATTATGTGCTAGCCATTGTTCTAGATGCTGAGTACATGTAAAAGTGAACAAAGCAGACAGTGAAGCCCTGTATTTGTGTCTAGCCTAGCTGAAGTGGGAGTGGGGAAGTGGGAGAGGATAATAGCTAGAGAAAAAGTCACAGTGGCAATAGGGGCCACATCCCAGAGGGCCTTCTAGGTTATGATGATGAGTTACTCTCTTTGAAGATGGGAAGCTAAGGTAGGCTCTCATCACTTCTCATCTGGATGTTGATTGTGGTCATGATAATACACTATCTTATTCAGTTCTACAAACATGTCTATGAGCATAGGTACTTACCTATGCCCATTTTATAGGTAAGAAAACTGAGGCATGGAGTGTTTAAGTAACTTGCCCAAGTTCACACAACTGTTACATGGTAGAGTCAAGGTTCAATCCTGGTTCTTTCTGAATCCAAAATCTGCACTCAATAATTATTCCGATTAGAAATTTGAACTTCATTACATGAGTTATGGAGAACCATTGCATTTTTTTAAGGGAGGAAGTGACATGGTCATATGTTTGTTTAAGGACCATAATTAGGTTAAATCATATAGGATAAAATGAAGCAGAGAGAGTGGAATGGCCATGACCACCTTCTCGTAGAATAGCTCCACATAGCTAACACCTCTGTTTAAAATTTGAGCTGCCGTCTCCTTCCCAAAGCCAGCCCACTCTAGAGTTACCATTTTTCTTGTTCTGGATATGGCACACCATTCTTTTAACCATCAGAACTTAAAACTTTTGGAGTCTTTGATTTTTTTCCTTTCCCTCATCCCAGTATTCAGTGACTAAATCCTGTTTTTCTTTTCAATATCTCTTGAATTTGCTCTTCCTTTATCTTTTCTACACACATCTTAGTTATCATTTCAACTATATCAGTCCTTGAAATTTGCCACCAAATTACTCTCCTACATGTTTCTTTTCTATATAATTTTTTATTTTCTACTAAATTCTGAGCTTGAGGCTTCAAAGTTAATATACATCATTTATTTACTTCTTATCCCTAGTGTTCAGCACAGTCCCCAGCTCACAGTGTTTCACTGAATGTACAGTCTACGTTCAAATTTGCTTTGCTTCTAACCTGCCTAAAAATGTGTGATGCTCCACTTCCTGAGGGGCGAATTAAAACTTCATTCTGGCATTCATTCCCACATGCTCTAAGCACATGTGGTGTCCTTGAAAAGTCTGATCTTTGTAGTCAACCTCTGTGTGTGTGTGTGTGTGTGTGTGTGTGTGTGTGTACCCACATACACATATATAAAACAAGTGTGGAATTAAATGTAGAAGTATTGCTCTGTAGCCTACACAAGTGGGAGTTTATGTGGAGAATAATCTTTATTCAAAAACATTTTTTGACTGTCTAGTATGTTCTAGCATTCTCCTAGGTACTGTGTATAAAAAAATATTACTAAAACAAGGTTTCTACCCTTGAAAGAGCTCATATTGAGTGCAAGAAACTACTGTGTTGAAATGTTTACAGTGAAAGAACATGGTCAAAAAAGTCATTAATTGCTCCTAAGATAGAGAAGCCTTCAGAATGAGGTGGTAGTTGAATAGTCTTGAAATACAGATAGGTATTTACATGGCAGATTGATAAAAAAGAGAAGGAGGGGGCGAGTCTACACAAAGAAAACAACTTGTGCAAAAGCACAGTGGTATGAAACTGCGTGGTATGTTCAAGCAATTGAAATCAGAGAGCATCAGGAGGCAACGTAGAAAGGTAGACAAGGGCCAGATCAAGAAGGGTCTTGTATGCAAAATCAAGAACTTTGCTTTTCTAGAAGACTACAGGAGCCTATGCAATGGAAATTTTGAATGGATTCTAATTACCATGGGAAAAAAAAAACCATTTGAAAATTAACCTCTATGTAGGAGAGGTTAAATTAACTGCAATTGCTTATTTTAGAGAATAGGATGCAGAAGAAAGGAACTTTCACTCTGTGAGAGGTTGTTATACCAAGGAGAGTGACCAGTTATTTTCAGTTCCCACTGAGGACAAAGCAAGAAGAAATAGGCTTAAATCTCAGCAGAAGGGAAAATTACCTACAGAAGGGGGTCCTTCACAGAAAGATTGAGTGTGACTGACGTAGATCATTAAAATGTTGTCTCAGGCTCTCTGGCTGTGTTCTGGTTTCTGTGTATTCAAACAGCTCAATTTCAAAGACATGCCAAAACTGAATATTTTCAGGTTTAAATGATGGTATTTGGAATAAAGAAATTTCATGTGTCAATTAGTTATTCAGATATCTTGCTATCTGCTTACCTAAAGTTTTGGGAATGTATTTGAACATGTAAAATACAGATATTATCTTTTATACTATAGCATTTGTATTTATTAGAAAAAAGAGAAATGATCAGAATTAGCTATAGAAAGAGGTATCCTATTAAAGGTATTTGGTATTCATGTACCATTTCAGAAAGTTATTAAAGATTAGGTAGATAGAATTAATTTAAATTAAGTTATTAATCTTTATGTATAACATTTATTGGTCAGATGATTACAGTTAAAATTGCTATATGGTTTATTAACTGATGGTACTTTATCAGTTAATACAGTGACTCGCTGTCTTATTTTCATTATCATTCATTGATAACTCAGCTTATTAAAATACTATAAAACTTCTTGTAGCTTTTTCAAATATTTCCAATTTCTAGAACTGCTGTTTGTGTTTTTATTATTTGAGGATATATATAAGACATAGGACTGTAAAGTGGCCATTTTGCTCATCCTTTTACATCTTATGGAAAGAACTCATATATCGTCTCATGTCCCTGCCTAACTGTGGCAGGTGACAGGAAAATTGAGAAAGCACAGACAGGGATGCAAAAAGGCACTTTGCTTCTGGCTAGAGCAAACCTTGAAATTCATATGGTATAGCCACCACTGAGACTTAGGCTATCTGATCAAGTATTTTTTAGATATTTTATGTTAATGTAAAATGTTAACATGATTTCAGCTATCAAATGGAAATCAATTTTATTTCTTAATAAACTAACCCAAACACTTCGGAAATGATTTTGTACATAGTTAGATTAGATTGCTCTTGTTCCACCCCAAGGGATGTATATATATCCAACTAGTACACTTGGA
Organism: Avahi laniger; assembly: GCA_963575035.1. Taxonomy (NCBI): domain Eukaryota; kingdom Metazoa; phylum Chordata; class Mammalia; order Primates; family Indriidae; genus Avahi; species Avahi laniger. The sequence goes on along the minus strand of CAUYSK010029236.1, from coordinate 4,199 downwards.
AGAGCGGATTATTGGATAAATGTCTTTAACCAGTAGAACTGATGAAAGTGAATGTTCTTAGTTGCCTTCCGTGCTAATATTGACTACCATGGAGCCTGAGAGAGCTACAATGGCTAATAAGTAAATGCTGTAGACTAGGTAAGAGAGACTCAAGACATGATAATACAAAGTAAATAAACTTCAGAGTAAAAATTCTTTTTTATTATATTTTAATATTACGTATTTATTTTTAAATAATTGGTCTAAGGGTCATACACATAGAGAAAAGATTAAAAAGACCACCCATTTGCCATGATTTCCTGCAAATTTGAAACAGTAAATTGACTTTGTGAGATTTTTTAAAAAAATAAATATTGCAATACATATTAAGCAATTTGTCTCCCAACCCAACTAAGATATTTCTAAACTTGGCAAGAGAGGCATTTGGCCATGTTTGCCCATGCTTTCAAGGGAATATTATGATTTTCAAAAAGCATATGCATACTCTATCTACAAGCCTTTCTAATTTCATCAAAGATACTGAGATATTTATTTAACTGAAATGTTATGCTTTATTTATCTTTTTAAAATGTAACCATTGACTGTACTAAATTTTGTAACAAATTGTTAATGGAACTGATAATGAATGTTTATGAATAAAAACAATCTTTGAAAATTAAGCACTTATAAGTATGCATGCTAAAAGCTAAAGTTTTTAAATGCAAAACAACATAACACGTGAGAAATTAAAGAAAAAGAATATCACCCATAAAATTGGCATATGAGCACAATGCTATTTTTCTATTTCTGTGTTCAGTGTTAGCCAAGTACATTTTATTTTAAATTATGATATACTTGTACATTTTGGTGTCCTGAAAAACTAGGTGGGTTTTTGTTGTTGTTTAGTATTGTGTTCTTTGCTTTTTTTTTTTTTTTTAATTTTCGTTTTTGTCTCCATAGAGTTCATAAAATACAGATCAGTTTCCTTTCCTTTAGGAAGATGTACCTGCAGTTTCCCCCAAGCACTTCACGTTTTTAGAATTTTAGGATTTAGAGATTAGTTAATTTGTAAGAAAAAAGAAAATGTTACTTTCCTTATTATTTGGGATGTCCAACATATTCTCAAAATAATGCGTTTTGTGAACATATAACAGTAATCCCAGGTTAAGACCTCTCTCTTTAGGAATGTGAACCTCCCATTGATTCCTCTACAGCTGGGAGCCTTACTTAAGACAAATTGCCCTTGAGGTTTGTGTTGCTTTTTGTTCTTATAGCTTGTCCTTGAATCATGTCATTTCCACCTTGTAGTATTTAAAAGTGTATAGTGGATCAGCATGATAGTGTAAACTTTTAAATATTTTACCCGTGTAGGATAAAGTAATCCCAGAAACTCTAAAAGAAATTATTGTGACCACTTACTTGAACTATCAATATCATGCCTCCTGTGGCTGTTTGCTGATTTGGAGCCTTGGGACTAATATTTCGTCTAAGTTGTTTACTTCATCGGCATGGAAACAGTTGTTAAAAAGCTGTAGTACAACACAAATTCAGTATGCGCCTGATATATTAAATGCTGTTTTTTTTCTTTTTTGTCACTAAAACAATAAGGATTAATTTACTCTGTAATTACCTAAATATCCTCTGCAGCCTTTTCATAAACCTGTTTGTGAAGAATCTTCATTTATTCTAAAAAGAATAATCCTTAAAGCTAAAAACCCTGAATGAGTATGAACATCAGTGGACAAACCCATCATCTAAGGATTATAGAATTAAAACATCCAATAGAATGAGAAAAAATTGATATTTTATGCTGTATTTATACTTTGTTTCTAAGTAAATCCTTGATTTCATTTGCAGCTTAGTCTAGTATGAGAGTTATATTAAAGAAAACACCAGATTCTCATATATTTTTTTGTCCTATACTTTAAAGATTTTTGTTTTTTTGAGACAGAGTCTCACTTTATTGCCCCGGCTAGAGTGAATGCCATGGCGTCAGCCTAGCTCACAGCAATCTCAAACTCCTGTGCTCAAGCGATCCTCCTGCCTCAGCCTCCCGAGTAGCTGGGACTACAGGCATACGCCACCATGCCTGGCTAGTTTTTTTCTCTCTATATATTTTTAGTTGTCCAGATAATTTCTTTCTATTTTTAGTAGAGACGGGGTCTCACTCTTGCTCAGGCTGATCTCGAACTCCTGAGCTTGAGCAATCCACCCACCTCAGCCTTCCAGAGTGCTAGGATTACAGGCCTGAGCCACCGCGCCCGGCCAGAATCCCTAAATTCTTAAATATTAATAGTACCTTGTAGCCACAGTCACTGCTTATGAAATGAAGACTAGCTGGATGGATAAGAGAATGTCTTTCAGTCCGCATTATTTGAGCCCAGTAAAATTGTTTCTATAGTAGAGTCAGTTCAGTTCCTTACTTCTAGCCATGTAGCAAAATAATTTCAAGAGGGATTAAATGTTATATATGAAAATGTGTGAAAATATGTGAAAATTTCGGGTGAAATAACAGAAGAAAGTAGATACATTGGAAGTAAGATATGTTCAGAATTTAAAGTTAAAATCGTTGGCCTGGAGACAAGCTAATCGTTGGAGTGGATTATTCCATAATGTTCCCAAAATTAGACTTCTTTGGAAAAGAAGATGCTGGGCAGTCTTAATATAGCCAATCTACATGTTTATATAGATTTCAAATACAGCAAAGGAGCTAAGTGAATTTTTCTACCAAGTAGCATACAATGGCCCAATTCCACTTACTGATTTATTATTCTTATTTATCATAAGTTATCCTTCCAAGAGATTGTCAGTTTATGCTTCTACTGACATGACATGAGGCTCTGCTTTTTAAATGGCTGCATAATATTCAATTTAATAGACCATGATTTTTTCAACCAATCTTTTCTTTGTCATTAGACAGATTACTTCTGGTCTTTCAACATTATAAATAACTCTGAAAGATATCTTTGTGCTACGAGTTGCCTACATTTTGGACCATTGCCACTAAGAAAGAAGTGACTAATGACTCTATTCCTTTTTTGAATAGGAAAAAATTCAAAAAATTTTTGAAAAATCATATTAAAATGAAATTGGATTTAAAATTTTTGGTTAAATTATACTTTAAAACAAGGATCCTTGCCATTTCAATTTAGCTTTAATTCAAGATATGGTTTGGTATTAGATTAGAACAGTGGTTCTCAACTGTGTGTTGGTGGGAGCATGTTTGTGGTAGATTTTGCTATCCAGGGATATTCAGCAATGTCTGGAGAGAGTTTTTATTGTTACAGCTGGAGGGAGGGGTGCCACTGACATCTGATGGGTAGAGGCCAGGGATGCTGCTGCTAAACACCCTGCAAAGCACAGGACAAGCTTCACAGCAAAAAGTTACCCAGCCCAAAATGCCAGTAGTGCCGAGGCTGAGAAACCCTGGATTAACAGGTTTTACTACTGATGGGAAACATTCTAGATAAAATTTTAGGGCTGCTGTTTATGTGTTCTCTTTGCTATAGAAGGGGAAAGTTTTAGCACCAGAACATAAGTAGAGCTGATTTTGCCATATATCATAGATCTAGTGAAATAACCCAGCTGTCTGCTTTCCCAGTGCAATTTGGACACTCTGTATTACTTATACAATGTGCTTATAAAATTACTTATTTTTGTGTCTTGGATATTACTGGAAATGCCTCATCAGTGTTAGATGTAGTTATTGTTGAGATTTGGTTATGCTGTATATATTAGTTAGAGACCTGATTTAGCTGCATAGAAAAGAAAATCAAGCAATAGCTGATTTAACAAATGAAGGTTTATGATATCTATCATGTGGCAAGAATTCTGCAGGTAGGAGTTCAGGGCTGTTACTGTGGCTCCATAGATGCAGTCCCCCTATTTCTGCTTAGCTTTCCTTGGAATGTGCTTTTTACCTGTGGTCACAGGATAGCTCCTGTCTTTTCCTAGCCCTCACCCTCTGGATATCAAACCATTCCAGGCAGGTGGAAGTGAGAATGACAAGGGTTCGCTGAGCCAGTCCTCTTTATAAATGTTTTTTTTTTTTTTTGAAGCAGAGTCTCACTGTGTCGCTTGGGCTAGAGTGCCATGGCGTCAGCCTAGCTCACAGCAACCTCAAACTCCTGGGCTCAAGCGATCCTCCTGCCTCAGCCTCCCGAGTAGCTGGGACTACAGGCATGCGCCACCATGCCCGGCTAATTTTTTCTGTATATTTT
>CAUYSK010029235.1:0-21785 GCA_963575035.1 Avahi laniger | reverse complement strand
TGGGATGAGGTCCCACTAACAGAACCCATTCCATGGTGCTTCCAGGGTAGTCAGTGCTGCTGATACTTCTCAACAGGATGGCAAGAGGATATTTCACTTAGTATATTGTCTTCAGGTTCTTCCATGTCATCACAAATGATGGGATTTCTTTCTTTTTAGGGCCATGTAGTATTCCATTGTGAATATACACCACATTTTTTTAATCCATCATCAATGGAAACTTAAGTTGCTTCAATATCTTGGCTATTGTGAATAATGCTGCAATTAACCTAGAGTGCAGATATCTCTTTGACATACTGATTTCACTTTCTTTGGATGTATACCTGGAAGTGACATTACTGGATCGTATATAGGGTCATTCTATTTTTAATTTTTTGAGGAACCTTCATTCAGTTTTCCGTGATGGCTGTACTAACGTACATTCTCACTAACAGTGTACAAGAACTCCCTTTTCTCCACATCTTCACCAATATTTGTTATCTTTTGTCTTTTTGATAGTCACCATCCTAACAGGCATGAGGTGATATATCACTGTGATTTTGATTGCATTTCCCTGATGATCAGTGATGTTGATTGAGTATTTTTTCATAACCCTGTTGGCCATTTGTATGTCTTTCTATAAGAAATGTATTTTCAGGTCTTTTGTCCATTTTTTATTGGGTTATTTGTTTTCTTGCTATTGAATTATATGAGTTTCTTATATATTTTGGATATAAACCCCTCATCAGATGTACCGTTAGCAAGTATTTTCTCCCATTCCACAGGCTCTTTACCTCGTCAATTGTTTCCTTTGCTATGCATAAGCTATTCAGTTTGATGGGACCCCATTTGTATATTTTTGCTTTTGTTGCCTGTTTTTGGGGTCTTATCCAAGAAATCTTTGCCTACACCAATGTCAAGAAGCTATTCCCCTATGTTTTTGTCTAGTAGTTTTACAGTTTCAGGTCTTACATTCAAGGCTCTAATACATTTTGAGTCGATTTTTGTACTTGGGGTTAGATAAGGATCAAATTGTTCTGAATGTGGATACCCAGTTTTTCCAACACTATTTGTTAAAGAGATTGTCCTTTCCCCATGATGTGTTCTTGCCACCTTTGCCGAAGACCAGTTGACCAATGAATTGAAATTTTGCAATTGCATTTTAATTTTCCTATTTGTCTTAGTTTTTATTTTGCTTTTATTTTTCACTCATAATTTTATTCCATTTATGGGGTGCGTGTGTGTGTGCTTGTGTGTGTGTGACACTCTGTGGAATGCAATGAGATAAAAAGAATATATGAAGAAGGGGAGGGAGAGGACTGTGGATAGACAAAGGAATGAAAAAAGTATGTTCTCTATTTAGTTAATTTCTGAATGTTTTAACTTAAATCATTAAGTACAACACATTTTATAAAAATTATTTATTTTTTCATATTTTAATCAATAAAAAAGTGAGATGGTTTAAGAAGAGAGTGAGCAGAAGACCATTCAAAGACTATAGAAGGAAAGAAAAAAAAGAGACAGTAAAGAGAATCAAAGGAAGAAATCATCAAATAGGAGGAAAGTCTCAGCAAATAACATCTGGGTAGAGATGTTAAGAAAGAAGCAGAGGCAGATATAAGAAAACACAAAGAGAATCAGAATATATTAGTGTGTGGTGTAACGCATTACACAACTGGTTGATATGATATAAACATCATAGTTGTAAAATTTCATGTATTTCAAAAGCAAAATATGACAAATTTTTATACCATATGTTTTATTCATGTCATAAAATTTCTATACTAATTTTTGTAATTGAGAGTTATTTATATAAAGGCTAAATGAGCATTGGCCCCAATTTGACTTTCCTCTCTACTTCATTCTGCTTCAAAATCCATTGGCAAAACTAAAATGAAATCTGTTTCTTTGTCCAATGTTATGATGAAGTTGTCTCCTGGAGTTTTTATGGGCATAAATTAAATTGTGGAAGAAAGTGCTTTGAAAAGCACTCTGAACCAAGATAAAGGGCTTATTGCATTACAGTAGTCATTAATGTGTGAACTTGCCTGAGAAATGCATGGAGAGAACTCCTAGCTCGTTCCCTGGACATCCAGACTCAAGGATGGAAGGTCGTTTGTTAAGTTTTTCTTCAACTGTCATTTTCCTGTCCCATCAACTTAATTTTCCAGATTTGGAGGTGAAGAGTTTATTCAATTGATTAAACATTTGGATCTTGGTCCCTGGAGTCTAATGGCTGGGTTATATTTTAACTACAATGTATTAGGAGAAGTTGACATTGAATGTCAGAGACTCCTGTCCATCCACTTCTCGCAGCCTCTACTGAGACTAACGGTTAAAATTGGGCCTTTGAAGATGAGGTGCGGTTTGCTGCTTCTCTGACCTCTTCTCAATCCCCACTTGCAGACTACACTCTTGAGATGTCAGGGACATGATATTATCAGTGCTGGAAGGCTCATAGGCTTCCATATTTCAACTGCATAATTTTACAGAAAGGGAAATAGAGAGCCAAAGTGAGGGAATGATTTTGCCAGACAAGTCAAGATTAAATCTAGGTTGATAAAAAGAGTACATCTTCTGACTCTCAGCCCAGAGTTTTATCCATCTGCCTGTTCCCAAAATCTTTAGACAACTTATTGCTCTAGTATTTTAACTCCTCTATTGACACCCTCAAATTACCCAAGTCTTCTGAGCTTGCTGAAGAGATAATAAGTGAAAGAGATAAATTAGTCAACTATTCCTCTTTTTTTAATCTTTGTTCAAGTGTTTATCAGGAAGCGGTGTAGTACGTGCCTGTATCAAGTTACCAGAACGGTCATATTTCCATCAAGATTTAAATTGGCCACTTTTAGTATGGAAAAATAACCTTTCAAACAGATACCCCTAAATAGCATAACTATATATCTAGAAAAAATACATAAGAACAACTAACTGATGGCTCTGGATGGTGAACAAAAGTAGAGAAATTTTGAATTGGAGTCATAATTAGAGAAAGAAACCAGTACTAATGCGTTTTCTGAAAGGATTATGAACTCAGATCTGAATTGTTGCCCATCATGAGCAAGAAAGTGTCTTTGGAGTGAGCCTAACCAAGTTAAATTCCTACTAAACCAAATACATAAATACTCTGTAGATGAACATGACAAAATCTAACCTCTGTGACATATAATACCATTCATAATGTCCAAGGGTTTCTCAACATACAAAGTGCTAGGAAACTATAGTTCATTTTCATGAGAAAAGAAGATCAACAAAACTCAATTATCAGGCCATGACTTTAAAACTGCTATTATAACTATGTTTAATTAGATTTAAAAGTATGCTTGCAATGAATAAAAGAAGAAATCAGGTCAGATAAATAACAATACCAAAATATTTAAAATTTTAGTACTTTGCAGTATCTGTATTTTTCTTTGGACTTGCTTACTAGCATGATGAACATGATAAAAGAATCAATAAACTTAAAAATAGATCAGTAGAAAAAAATCCAACCAGAGGAAGAGAAAGCAAAATCATTGAAAGAAAATAAACTGAGCTTCAAGGACCTGTAATCAAGTTAGAAAGGCCTAGAATATGTCTATTTGGACTCTCAGAATATAAAAAAATAGAAAGGGACTTCTTTCTATTTGAAGAAATAGTAGTAAAATACTCCTCAAATTTGGCAAAAGATATCATGAGTCCAAAATAGGATATATAAAAGGAAACCACATGTGAAACTATCATATTCAAATGATTCAAACTCAAGCGTAAATGAAAAGTCTTCGAGCAGTCAGAAAAAAGCAACACAATAAATACAGGGAAGAAATACTTCAATGACTATGATCTTTTCATCAAACACTATGCGTGGTGGGTGACGTTGGAAGCACATGCTTAAAGTGTTAAAAGAAAAAATAAGTAAATAAACCCAAAATTCTATATCCAGCATAGATATCCTTCAAGAATAAAGGCAAAAAAAATAGACTTTGTTGCAAGTAGAGAAGTACTACAAGTAACATTCAAAAGCAATGACAAAAAGGGGGAAATCAGATCTTTAGAAATGTGTAAGGAACATTAGAAATGGTAAATATGTGGGTAAATATTAGAGACTTTTAATTATCTCTTTAAAATACATTTAACTATTAAATCAAAACCTATAATTTAGTTTATAGAGTTCTATAATGTATATAGATGAAATATATCTGATACATACAGCATAAGGGGTGGTGATTGGGTGAGCATAAATGGACTTAAATGTAAAAGGTATCTATATTTAAGGCGAAGTGGTATAATATCAACTCTAAGCAGACTGTGAAAAGTTTATGATATATATTGTAACCTCTGGAGCAGCTCTTAAAACATTGCTGCAAAGAGGTATAACTAATGAAATAATTGATTTTGAAATATTGAAAATATTTAATTAACCAAAAAAAAAAAGACAAGAATGGGAGACAGATGATTAAAAGCAGAAGGGAACAAATAGGAAATAATAAAATGGGAGAACTTCACACAACCATATCAAAATTATATTAAAGGTAATGAGCTAAATATTCTAATTTAAAAACAGTATCAGAATGGACAAAAAAGGAACATCTAAATATATACTGTATACAAGTGAAATGCTTTAAATATATAAACACATAGGTTGAGAGTAATGAATTTAAAAAAGTACACTAATGCAAATAATAATAAAAAACATTATAGTTGGTATATATTGCTATCAAATAAAACGGAATTTCAGACAAAGAATTCTACTCAAGATAAAGAAAGACATTTCATAATGATAAAGGGTCTATTCATTAGAAAGATATAAAACTTATAAATGGTATATGCATAATAATACAGCCTCAGAAAACATGATGTAAAAATTAATAAAAGTGAAAGGATAAATTGACAACTGTGCAATTGCAGTAAGATATTTGGGCTTTTTTATTCAGAAATTGATAGAATAGTAGAGAAAGGATCTGAACAACCGTATCAGCTACACTGACCTAATAGGTATCTATAGCAGGCTGGACTCAACCAGTGCAGAATACACATTAGTTTTAAGATCACATGTTATATTTATCAATATTGACTGTATTGGATCCTAAAACATCTCAATAAATTTAGAGGACTAGCATTACCAAAAGTATTTATCTGACAACAGTAGAATTAAATTAGACACAAATTACAAAATGGTAACTAGCAAAACCTCTCTTTGTTGCAAAGCCTACTGTTGAAAATCATTTGATCACATTTTAGCGGGTCTATTTCTGGACTCTATTATGTTGCATTGATCCACATGTCTATTTATATACCAATTCTATACTGACTTGATTGCTCTAGGGTTATAGTCAATTTTTTATATCAGTGTAAGTTTTACAACTGTTTTTAACATTGCTTTGCTATTCTAGGCTAGGGCTTTTTTTCATATAAAAAATTAACATTGAACTTTAGCTCAAACCACACACAGATACAAAAATTAGTTTAAAGTGGATGACAAACCTAAATGTAAAAGCAAAAATATATAACTTCCAGAGGGGGAAAAAATAGGGTAAAACCTCTATGACCTGGGCTAGGCAAATAGCTCCTTAAAACAAGTGCAAGCCATTAAAAAAAAAATGTATTGAATTACATCAAAATTAAAAGCCTTTGCCCTTTGAATGACATCTTTAAGAAAAGACATTTTAAAGACATCTGCAAGCTACAAAACAGAAAAAATATATTTGCTATATATGTATACATTAGGCAAAAACAGTAACATAATAAATGCACAACAGTATTATTTTCTATGTTTATTTCTATTTATTCAACTGATTATTGTGTTCTGTCTTAGTTCAAGTTGCTATTACAAAAATACCATGGACTATTTGGCTTTAACAATAGAAATTTATTTCTCAACCATTCTGGAGGCTGGGAAGTCCAAGATCAAGGTGCTGGCCAATTCAGTTCCTGGTTAGATCAATGTGTTCTCATCAAAACCTATTCCTACTGCATCCAACCCCAGAATTGGGGTGCACTAGCAAGCATTAGAAGTTTCACCTCTAGTATAGGATACAGGCAGAGGGTCAGCGAAATATTTAGCACACGCTCCAAGAGAGGAGGAAACAGTTATTCAAATCTGATTAAATCGTATGACTTTTCATTTCCATTTTCTTATGCAAGTTTCTCCTTCCCGTCTTCCTCAAATGCATGAAGATTCAGATTTTTTCCAACGTAGTTTTTGCTTTCAATGACCTTCTATGTTAGGACTGAAGCTTTCAATCACAAGTCCTTTGGGACAGCTCATGAACTAAAGGTCTAAAAAAAAATGACAAGCCACCCAGGGACACATATGTAGGCCAGCATGCCTGGGGCCAAAAAGAAACCTGTGGAAAGCGTGGGACAGTCAAATGGGCCTCTGCTCCCCCATAATAATTCTCTTTGTGCAAAGTTGGCTTCTGTGCCTAGTCAGAACTCTCACACACGGTTTATTGAACAATCACGTATTTGGTGGGCTACGAGACAAAATGACCTCATTTCTCCTATCAGACTTCGGACAAGTGCTGTTGGCTCTTCCTTTCCTGCTCCTTCGTGGCATATTGGGTGGATCTCACCAGTGGTGTTAAGATGACCAGTTAGTCCAGACTGAAATTCATTCTTCTATCCAACTGAAAGCATTGCCCCTCTCCACCAGCCCAGACCTGTCTTGCACACTGAGGAGACGCGACTGACTCTCCTTCATGCCTCTTCCCTCTTCCTCCTAATGCTCCAGACATCTCCAAGATCAGGATCTAAAAGGGGGGATTAGAGGAAGTGGCAAAGGCATTTTTATTTAGCAGCTACAGGTGATGCTTCTTCCCTGGCTATGGTGGACTGCCAGAGGAGGTGCATATTTCAGTGCATCCAGAGGTCCCCGGGGCCTTTCCTCTGCACATGTCCCTGGTGTGGGAGGATCCTTTTGACTTGACCTCCCTCTTCCTTCTGCCCCATATAATACTCTCCAGAGTACCTATTACTACGGTACTCCTCCCCTGTTGGCCAGGTGCCTTGCAGGAGGGCAGAAGAACATTTGGCAAGACAAGTTCAACACTGGCCCACTGAAAACCCATGAAGCTTGCCCCACAGGCAGTGAGCACGCAGGCTGCCCTCACCAGCTCCTCTCTTCACCCTACCATCGCTCTATTTCCTTCTCTTTTCTTTGTTCAGATGGAAACAGAGGGAAGACTGGCAAATCCACTGCTCCAGCAGATATCCAACAGGGGAGAAGGGATGCCAGGCTCCCATCTCGTAGGCATGCCCAGTCTTTACAAGTGGTCCTTGCAGAGCACCCCCCAGTTTGAGCTGGGTGGGGGATGGGCACCACTAAGAGAGGAGGGGAGAGGAAAAATACAGCTTTTCTCCCCTAAAGGCAACGACTCCATAGTTTAACAAGTTCTGTTTAGTCGAGCTGATCATTTTTCAAATTTCTGGTTTTTTCTTCATATAGACTAGAAAGGGGATGGGTGGATGTTAGTCATGGGACTTGGTGGCCTCATCATTATAAGCCTGGAGAGGAAAATGGTGCTTTCATTTTACAATGTAGGATGCTCAGTGCTCGATGTGCTTAGTTTCAGGGCATTAGCTTCTAGTCTCAGCAGCCAGCCTGTTTACCATCCTATTATACCTGTTTAGATGCAGGTGCTCCAGAAAAAATAGGCAATAAGAATGAGTATCTTAGAAATGGAAAGCCAAGGAAATGAGATTCATGGAAATTTTATAGACCATGTAATATAGGCTGGAATATCTCCCTCTATTGTCTCTTCCAGGAACACAGGGATATGTCTGTCCCCTTCACCTTGCCTGGATGTTTTAGATTTCAAGCAATCCAAGCCATTAAAGCTGCTTGGATTTCTTAATAGCCAACAGGATAAATACATGGTAACAATGTCATAAAGCTGAAACATTGTTGTTCATTGTAGTCACTGTATTCCAAGATTTTCCAGTGTAATGGTCATTGGAGGTCTATGAGCATCCTGAAAAATAACAGCAAAAGAATTTACGACAAAAAGAATCACTATGTACCTGATAATCTCTTTTCTTTACAGCTTCCATTTCCCAGCTTTCTTCCTAGAGTTCTTTTCCATCACCTTAACCCTTCAGAGCCAACTGACAACCACCTAGGTAGCAGGTGAAATATATAGTAATTTGCCCCCATCACTAGAGCTCTTCAGAGCAATATTATATCATGAGACTCACATGGGGTGCCACGTAAAAGGTAGATATCTTTCAAATTAAATTCAAACAGGAAAATGTGATGTGGTAGAGTTAACTCTCCCCCTAAATCCACTGACTTTCCTGTATTCTATTTTGCTCATAAAAGCAAACTCCTAGAGTACATTTCGGTTATAATTCAATTGATCAACATTTGATTTACCTATCATCGCTGGATAGCCTCCAGCAGTGGTTCTCAATCTTAATCTTGGCCCTACATTAAAACCACTTGGGGAATTTTCTAAACTCCCAGCGCTCATGCCACACACCCAAACAATTCACGTGAAAGTCCTTGAGGGTGAGACCCAGGCATCAGGTTTTTTTAATGTTTTCCCAAGTTTCTGGTCTGCAGCCAAAGCTGAGAAACACTGTGGAAAGCAGTCCAGGGCTGTGTACTCCAGATTCAGGGGGCTTTCGCTTTCCTTTGAACTCTTCCTCAACCTTGGTCCTTGATGCAGAGGATCCTGAGAGCTGTCCTCCCAACTTCTGGGCCTTTGGGGACTGCTGTCCTTGTCCTCTTTGCCCCATACAGAGCACAGCTTGGTAAAGGTGGAAGAGGGAAGCACAAGAGTGACATCTAGTGGTAAAAAAATGAAGTGTTTTTTTGTTTTTTTGCTTTTTTTTTTTTACAGATCCTGTCCACTGAAAAACGACAAGAGAAAGTCAGCAAAGGAACGTGGTCTGTGTGTCTCCTTGAATTGGCTCAGCCACGGTTTCCTATGCTGACAACACTCCAGGAAGACCCTGGGGCAGAACTGCATTTCTAAAAGCTTCAGAGGGAGGTTTGGTCCTCACTGAACTTGGTCGTGGCCTCCATGGTGTGTAGCCTGCCCTGCAGACAGACACACTCGGGTGGCTGTTCGCAGCCCTCGCGTTACTGGCAGACGTGGCGTGACAGCACGTGGCCTCAAGCCTGGCCTCCCACACCTTGCATGCTGTCCCCTGTCGCCACTGAGAAGCACCGCGTGCTCGTGCGCACTGGCTCACCCAGGCTGGCCCCTCGCCCGTGCGCTGCACCTCACACTGGGGGCACCTCTGCCGCTCCCGCAAAATGTGGGCGAGTCGCTGCCCACGAGCAGTGTGGTCACGGGCTCTGGCTGCCATAACGTAGCGCAGGCACGCCTGGTATTATTATTATTGAGCTTCACCTTATTGGCTTCTCAGTGTTGTAATTTTTTTTTTTTTTTTACAAATCAAAGGTTTGTAGCAACCCTGCATTGGGCGAATCTGTTGGTGCCATTTTTCCAACAGCACGGGCTCATTTTGTGTCTCTGTGTAACATTTTGGGAATTCTCAAATATTTCAAAATTTTTCATTGTTATTATATCTGTAATGGGAGTCCGCAATCTGTAATCTTTAGTGTTACTATTTTAATTGTTTTGGGTTACAACAAACTGTGCCCATATAAGACAGTGAATGCAATCGATAAATGTGTGTTCTGACTGCTCCACTGAATGGCACTCCCCATCTCTCTCCTTTTCCTTGGCTCTCCCTAATCCCTGAGACACAACGCTATTGAAATTAGGCCAATGAATAACCCTACAACGACCTCTAGGTGTTCAAGCGAAAGGAGTGTCTCTGACTTTAAATCAAAAGCTGGAAATGATTATGCTTAGTGAGGAAGGCATGTCGGCAGCTGAGATAGGCTGAAAGCTGTTCCAAAGTTAGCCAAGTTGCAAATGCAAAAGAAACATTCTTATAGGAAATTAAAAGTGCTACTCCAGTGTAGACACGAGTGATGAGAAAGCTAGGCAGCCTTATTGCTGATACAGAGACAGTTTGAGCGGCCTGGATAGAAGATAAAACCAGACACAACTGTCCCTTAAGCCAAAGCCTAATGCAGAGAAGGGCCCTAACTCTCTTCAATTCTGCGAAAGCTGAGAGAGATGAGGAAGACGCAGACGAAAAGTTTGAAGCTAGCCGAGTTTGGTGCATGGGATTTAAGGGAAGAAGCCATCTTCATAACATAAAAGTGCCGGGTGAAGCAGTAAGTGCTGATATGGAGGCTACGGCAAGTTGTCCAGCAGATCTAGCTGAGATAATCGATGCAGGTGGCGTCCCCTGAACAACAGATTTTCAATGTAGACAAACAGTCTACTACTGGAAGAAGATGCCATCCGGGACTTTCATAGCTAGAGAGGAAAAGTCAATGCCTGGCTACAAAGTTTCAAAGGACAGACTAACTCTTCTATTAGGGGATAATACCACTGATTAAGTTGAAGCCAGTACTCATTGACCATTCAGAAAATCCTAGGGCCCTTAAGAATTTTGCTAAATCCTCTCTGCTTGTGCTCTGTAAATAAAAACGACAAAGCCTGGATGAAAACACATCTGTTTATGGCATGGTTCTCTGAATAATTTAAACCCACCATTGAGACCTACTTCTCAGAAGAAAAAAAATGATTCCTATCAAAAAATTACTGCTTATTGACAATGTACCTGGTCACCCAAGAGCTCGAATAGAGATGTATAAGGAGATTAATATCTTTATGTCTACTAACACAATATTCATTCTGTAGCCCATGGATCAAGGAGTCATTTTGACTTTCAGGTGTTATTATTTAAGAAATGCATTTCATAAGGCTATAGCCTGCCATAGATAGTGATTTCTCTGATGGACCTGGGAAAAGTATATTGGAAACCGACTGGAAAAGATCCACAATTCTAGATGCCATTAACAATACGTGTGATTCATGGGAGGAAGTCAAAATATCAACATTAACAGGAGTTTGGAAGAGGCTGACTCAGGGATGACTTCAAGACTTCAGTGCAGAAAGTAACTGCAGGTGTGGTGAAAATGGAACGAGAGCTAGAATTGGAAGCAGAGCTTGATGGTGTGGTTGAATTGGTGCAATCTCATGATAGAACTTGAATAGATGAGGAACTGCTTTTTATGGATGAACAAAGAAAGATGTTTCTTGAGATGGAATCTACTTCAGGTGAAGATGCCATGAACATTTTTGAAATGACAACGAAGGATTTAGAACATAAACCTAGTTGAGAAAGCAGCAGGATTTGACAGGATTGACTCCAATTTTGAAAGAAGTTCTCGCTACAGAGAAATCTTTCCTGAAAAGAAGCAATCAGTGCAACAATTTCATTGTCGTCTTATCTTAATAAATTGCCACTGAGCTCAGTGGCTCACTCCTGTAATCCCAGCTACTTGGGAGGCTGAAGCAGAAGATCGCTTGGGGCCAGGAGTTCAAGACCAGCCTGGGCAAATGTCAAGACCTCCATCTCTTAAAAAAAAAAAACAACATGGAACAATATTTTTCATTTATTTTATATTTCATTTTATTTTTCATAGTAATCCCAGGACATACCCAAAAGACCTCATTTTAACTTAATCATGTGTTTAAAGGCCCTGTCTCCAAATACAGCCATATTTTCGGGCACTGGGGGTTAGTACTTCAACATATAAATTTGGGGGGCTGGGGGCCACAATTCAGCCTGTGACAGACAGGTTGGGCAGTGGGAGAGATGGGCTCCAGGAGCAAAATTCCACTCCCTTCCACTTTCCATCGAATATTTGGAGACACATCTTTTAAAAATTTTTAATTATGGGTACATAATAGGCGTGTACCTTTCTAGGGTACATGTGATGTTTTGATACCAGCGTACAATGTGAATTAATCAAATCAGGGTAAATGGGGGTACCCATCACCTCAGGCATTTATCATTTCTTTGTGTTAGGAACATTTCATTTCCCCTCTTTTAGTTAAAGTATACCCTTATTGTTGATTACAGTCACTTTGTTGTGTTATCAAATAGTGTTCATTCTATCTAGCTATTGGACTATATTTTTGCCCCATTAACCCTCCCCACTACCCTTCCCAGCCTCTCGTAACCCTCATTCTACTCTCTGTCTCCATGAGATCAATTGTTTTTAACATTTAGCTCCCACACATGAGTGAGAACCCGTGAGATTTGTCTTTCTGTGTCTGGCTTATTTCACTTAATATAATGTTCTCCGGTTCCATCCATGTTGTTGCAAATGGCAGGACTTCATTCTTTTTGTGGCTATATAATAGTCCATTGTGTATATGTACCACAATTTCTTTATCCATTCATCTGTTGATGGACACTTAGGTTGATTCCAAATCTTGGCTATTGTGAGTAGTGCTGCAATAAACATGCGAGTGTAGCTATCTTTTCCATACACTGATTTCTCCTTTTTTGGATATATACCCAACAATGGGATTGCTGGGTCATCTGGTAGTTCTATTTTCAGCTTTTTGAGGAACCTCTATACTGTTCTCTGCAGAGGCTGTGCTAATTTACATTCCCTCCAACAGTGCACAAGGTTTCCAATTTCTCTGCATTCTTGGCAACGTTTGTTAATTTCTGTTTATTTTAATAGCCATTGTAATGGACATGAGGTGACATGGCATCGTGGTTTGATTTGTGTTTCCATAATGATTAGTAATATTGAGCATCTCTTCATATGTTTGTTGACCATTTGTATATTATCTTTGGAGAAATGTTTATTCAAGTCCTTTGCTCATTTTTAAAGCAGGTTATCTGTTTTTGTTGTTGTTGTTGGATTGTAAGAATTCTTTATGTATTCTGGATATTAACTCCTTATCAGATATATTATTTGCAAATATTTTCTCCCATTCTGTACGTTGCTTTTTTACTTCTCAGAAGTTTGATGTAGTTCCACATCTATTTTTGCTTTGGTTCCCTGTGCTTGCATGTCACATCCAAAAAGGCATTGCCAAGACCAATGTCATAAAGCTTTTCTTTTATATTTTCTTCTGGGAGTTTTATGGTTTTTGGTCTTACACTTAGGTTTCCAATCCATTTTATGTTACTTTTGGTATGTGGTATAAGATAAAAGTCCAACTTCAGCCTTTTGCATATGGATATCTAGTTTTCCTAACACTATTTGTTGAAGATACTGTCTTTACCCCATTGAGTGGTCTTCACATCTTTTCGTGAAGGTGCGAATTTAATCAAATGTGGGAGAACTTGTTTCCTATTCCATTGGTTTATATGTCTATCTTTATACCAGTACCACACTGTTTTGATTACTGTAGATTTGTAATATGAAATCAGAAAGTGTGAGGCCTCTAACTTTGTTCTTCCTTTTCTAGATTGTTTTGACTCTTAGGGGTCCCATGAGATTCCACATGAATTTTAGGATAGACTTTTCTATTTCCACAAATATGTCATTGGGATTTTGATAGGGATTGCCTTAAATCTGCAGATTCCTTTAGGTAATATAAGCATTTTAACAAGATTAAACCCTTAGTGAGCTTGAGAGAGAGAGACAAGAGGACTCAAAGATAGCTACTATCTGCCAAAAATTTACCTCCCTATTGCCACAACATAGAATAGTTCCTTGCAGATGTGAGGGCGATCTGGCTGCAACATCTGTCACCCCACGGATCACCAGGGTTGATCCGGCTGATCTGGCTGGCTAGGCGGGTGTCCCCTTCCTCCCTCACCTTTCGTGTGTGTCCTTCCCAAAGCTGCATGATAGATCAAAGAGGACGACTTCCCCTGATAGAGGAGGAGCATTCTTCAGTCAAGGATAAACAAGTAGTGGTGCTCCCGTGCTAGAACCTCCAAACAAGCTCTCAAGATTCCTTGGAAGTAGGTACCCAACATGACTGTTCCTAGACACTTGCACCCAGGTGGGACATGCGACTAGTTCTCATTAATAGGATCCAAGAGGAAGTGATGTGTGTCACCTCCAGGCAAAATACTCATGGTCCTTCCACCTTCTCTGCCTTTGTTTGTCCTCTTCATGCAGAGGACTCTAGGGAAGGCTCTGGAGTCTCTCTGACCAACTCCCCAACCAGGAATACCCACCTGGAACCACAACAAAAGTGAGAAACAAATTTACTAAGGCACTGAAATTTTGGAGTTTATAGCAGCTGGCACTATCTTAAATAGTTCAAACCACTAATAATAAGAGGTGGGACTAGGATTCAGACCCACGGAAACTTATTTGAGAGACTATGGTCTTGATTAAAAGAATAATGTG
Source organism: Avahi laniger (assembly GCA_963575035.1). Lineage (NCBI taxonomy): Eukaryota > Metazoa > Chordata > Mammalia > Primates > Indriidae > Avahi > Avahi laniger. Next base: position 7,624 of record CAUYSK010029235.1, on the reverse strand, counting down.
AAATATGAACCTTTATCTGTGAGATCTGAAGCCTGCACTATTCATCACTAAGCCAGTGTCTCTCATAATGCCTGCAAAAGGTCACTTGCACAAGGATTATCACCTGAGGTGCCTGTAAAATATGTAGACACAGGACTTCTCCCCAGATTTTCTGAATTAAAATCTTCAGTATCTGTGACAAAAATCTGCATTGTTAACAATCTCCCCAGGAGAACCTGGTGTATGCTAAATGCTGAGAAGCTTTTCTTTAACTATACTGACTCCTTCCTAATAGTGTTTTACACCAAATAGGGGATCCGACAGCATTGTATGAGTCAATGAACAAAAGTGTGAGCCAACAGAGCATTTATTTGGCAAGGGACTCCAAACTTTCCATGCCTTCTGGATTCCAAATTTAGTGCTATTTCTTTAAACCCCATTGGACAGCACTGCTCAGGATTCTTTCTGGAGTTAGGAAGGCATTAAACCATTGTCAGAAATGACCTTTCACTGTTCTTGATTCTGACGGCTCACTTTCAAGCTGCCAGGACTCAGACCCCATGCCTGGTGGACTTATTGTCCAGCCTGCCTACAGAGCAGGTAATTAGTCCGAAACTCGGTGCAGCAGTGAAGGTCAAAGTCCCCTACTGCCACAAGGGACAGTTTGTTCCCAACAATCTCTTTCATCAAGGACCTGGAATCCTCCCCCACATATAGCCTCAGTCCTGAGAAGAGAAAAAAATCTTTAAAAGTGCTTTCTAATAAAAGTCCACTATAACCTTGATTTTTGTTGTAGCATTCTACAAGGGCTGATAACCGCTGGGATCATACAAGCAACGGTGAATTTGATTCAATCCTGAATTCCACGGCAGAGGGCTCTGGGGAGAACTACTAACCTGTCTTAATGGAAGAGGACAAAGAAAGGCCACCTTTGGATTTGTGAGGTCACGCACAGCTCAGGCAGCATGAAATTTACTGAGTTTGCTGCCGGCTCAAACCATTTTCTCAAAATGACCATCTCTCTCAGGAGAGACGTTATGCTAATGTTGTTAGAAGCTCAGAGGTTAGGTTATAAAATGATGTACGTTTGCTATTTTGTCAACTTCGGGGTTTGTTTTGCTTTAGCAGTTGTTTAAAATGAGAGGGAAAAAATCACGGCAGAACAAAAAAACATAGAATTAGAAGACTAAATAAAGGGAAGCGAGGGAAGTAGAGAGACAGTGTAGAAGAAAAGGAGCAGAGTAAATACAGAGACGAACAAAAGCACTGGGTAGAGTGAAAAGGAAAGAAAATTTAGGTCCTGCCTCCTACCTTTTTCATTTGAAGAAGGCTTGGGCACGAGCTTGTCACTTTCCTGACCCATAAAAATTGTCAGTGACCTTGTTTCTTCTTTCCTCTGAGCCTGAAACAGGCATTGAGGGATGATCTCAGAAAGTTTTAAATTGCCTGAGCACAGCGCCGAGGCTGTCCATAGACTACTGGGAGTCTGGCGCTGCGCAGCAGAGGATGAAGACCCAGAAAGAGAATCAATCTCTGGATCTGGTACCTTCCGTTGGCCCATGCTGGCTTCCCTCCTCCATCTCCTACCGTCTCCTGGAAAAGCTTTCAGCTGAATCCTTCAGGCTCGCTCTCTTGGATAAACAGCTGCATGCAATCTCTTGCTATTTAGGGGACAGAGATTTGGTCTTGCATGGTTAGAGCAAGGATTCTGGGCTCTGGGCTCTGATCTCCCCCATAGTCCTCTCTCTCACTCCCACAGGAAGGAGGCCCTGAGAAACTAGACGGTCAGGGAGGACTCCCGCGGGACCCCTAGGTTCCCACGCTCTCCCCAGCCTCCCCAAGACACAACCTGGAGGCAGAAGTATAGGGCATCTTCCTAGAATTAAGAAATTTATTAAAATTACAAAGTATATCCATCTTCTACTTAATAACTTGCCCTTGTTAAAAAGAGAGAGGGAAGAACACAAAGGAATTCAGTGAAAGGCTATTTCCACATACAATTTGGTTCCACATATTGTGCTGTTTACAAGGTCAGTTAAAAACATCTGGGGGGAATGGTCGCGTGGTCTTCCCACGTCTCTGCTCTCTCTCCCCTGCCAGTCTTGATACTCTTCTGCAAGGAGCCACCTGCCACGTGAAGATTGGGACATAGTATTGAAGCCAAAATTTTGCTTCTTCTTTATATTAAAAAGATTGAAAGATGGATATTCATTTTCACTGTCACTATTTTGGAATAAAAGTATCATGCAAATGTTGACTCATCAAAGGAAGTTTACAGTTACTTCAATAATGGAGAGACTAATGCATATTTTTGGTTGATAGGGAGCCCAAAGAGACTGAGAAGGGTGAGGACTCGTGTCCTGTTACTGTCACGTATACATCCCCTTCCCTCTTGAAACCTTTAGTGAGGCCGTCAGTGCTCACAAATGATTGGTGGAGTTGGTTTTTATTTGGCAGGTGGAAGCTATTTGGTGGAGGTTTCAGGAAGTGTTGAGTTTCATGTCTGGGTCTGCCCAGTGCCCAGGAAAAAGGCAACCCACAATCAGTCAGTATCCAGGAAGTACAGGAGGGTATGAAAGGGAAGATTCCGAGAATTTGCAGAAATATACAGAAAGGGTTTCAGACTTCCTGAGGCCATGGATTGAAGAGTGGTGTAACCAATTATGAGTCAATTCTTCAGGGTAAGGAGACACCCGTCTGACAGTCTCTCAATCTGTCCCACCCGATTCCACTGGCTGTTTGCTATCTTTTCTCCTCTCTCTCTCTCTGTGTTCCTTCTCACCCTGATAGGAACAGAAAAACAAGAAGGAGAAATGGTTACAGAAAAATAAGAAAAGGAACAATTATTTCAGTGTTAAAGAAGGGGGTAATTAGGTCATGGAACACTGACCACTAACCAGGGAGTGGAAAAACACTATAAACAGTTACTGGAACATAACCTTTAAGTTGTGTCCATGCCTGGAAAGAATTCAGTCCCCGAAGCAGTGATGTATAGTTATGAAGAGTTATAATTAACCTTTACATCAACATAAACTACTAGTATATAAAAAGAAAAACACAGAAATAGGCAGAGTCTTCTCCGCTCACGGAGACAGACCCAACTCCCCTTAGCAAACGTCTTTGCTTTCTTCTCCTATACTATCATATAATAAAAGCTGCTTAAATAGATATACTCGGCATCTGCTCTTTCCTCTCCATCGCGTCAGCCCTGGTTGGGATTTCTCCAAGCTAGGAGCTGAAGAACTAGGAAAAAAACCTCACCGTTAGAAATCCACCCTGACGTTTCTGGAGCATTAAAATATAATTTCTCTCCATTTCCACTAAAGCCTTGGTTCCAGCCAGCACGTGAGATGAGTGGCAAGGGAAAGACTCGCTAAGGAATCATTTCAAACATTGCGCTTAAAACACATTTAAGAAAAAGCAGGGCTGGGAGCGGTGGCTCACGCCTGTAATCCTAGCACTCTGGGAGGCCGAGGCGGGAGGATCGCTTGAGCCCAGGAGTCTGAGGTTGCTGTGAGCTAGGCTGATGCCACTGCACTCTAGCCCAGGTGACAGAGAGAGACTCCGTCTCAAAAAGAAAAAAAAAAAACAAAACAGAAAAGAGAAAACAAAAAGGACAAGGCAGTTGGCGATCATTACTGGTCATGCAGGAGACTGAGCTGGGACCTTCTGGGACTCTAGGGTGCTGCGTCTGGGTTAGGGGTGAGGGGTCCCAGGGAGGAGGTTACCAGCATGAGCCTGGGGTCTGCACTGCTGAGAAAGAAGAACCTTGGAGGAGAGCATTTATTCTCCACTCCTCGTGTTTTCATATTGAAACACGTTCAAACCACCCCTCCCATGAATATTCCTCTCTTGTTTAGCCTGTTGCTTAAATAGAAAGGCAACAGGAACCAGAGGCTGGTCCTTATCTGCAAGGGGCCAGTTCTCTTCTGCAGGGAGGACCAGCCTCCACTCTGTCTGTGGAGTAGACTTTCTAACTTTCTATAGTTTCTGAATAAATCTCACTTTCACTTTATTTTGTTGTCTCGCTCCTGAATTCTTTCCTGTGCGAAGCCAAGGATGCACTTAGAGTTCAAGGGGTTCCTGGCATTGGGAGTCGCTTTCCTGCATCAGAAGGACTTCCATTTGAGTAGCATTCCCGGCCTTGTTGCCCCCAGGAGGCAATGTGACTTAAGCCTTCCCTGTCTCCTCTGTGTGGGATCTGCTTACTTGCATACCTTTCTTCACCTGCTCTTTGCCGTCTTGTAAGGGGCCTGGCCCCGTTGGGGAGCACTGTGAGCGTGAAGAAGTTGCAACAGTGTCTGGAGGAGTGAACACGTCTTATTCAGGGTTAATTAGCAAGGCCACTTGACAAGAGGCAGGGCCACTTCACTTCTGCTTCATCGGTAATAATGGTGACATTTTGATCTCGATCTGCCTGACCCTTCTGCCCGTCTCTCAGGTGGGGAAGGACTGATATTTGTTCATTTCCTAAAAACTTAGAATAAATCAGAGGTGCAAGGCAGATCCTCGAGCAGAAAATGGGCCAAGAATTTAGTGACAGGCAAAATCCAGACAAAAAGGAACAAGATGCCCAGTGTGGTGTTGCTTGGGCATTTCAGCAATGGGCCTGTGCGTTTGCCAAAGGTGCCCCTTCACGAAAATACCTTACTTCTGTCTACTGGAAAATGGTTATATTAATAACAAGCTGATTGGGATAGAATCAGAGAGTTTACTGTCATCTGCCTGGAATCCCCCCAATTCAGGTGCAAATCCCCAATGCCTAGGATGAGAACGATGCCCTCCAGGGTTGCGTGGTACCCAGTGTGTCCTACAGTAAGTCAGCAAACGATGATTTCTTATACCTTAATAGGGAAAAGGGGACACCGTGTGCCAAGTTTCTTCTTCCCTCATTCAATAGAAGCAGCCCTCATGCGATTCAGCCCTTCCAGGGCCACCTACAGGGTTAGCATGCCCTGTGTATGACTCCTTTCAGACTCAAGAAACCATACTTGTTATATCTATCTAAAAATGTCCTCTAACATTAGCTTACTTTGGGTCTGGTACCGGACACGTCTAAGAGCTACAAAGCACCTGGCTCTGCAGCTTATTTTTGCTAACCCCCAGTCACCCAATCCCAAAACGACTCCCAGATGCTCGCACAGCCCTGCCACTGGGCGGCACCCTCGTACGCTCACCACCGTGACAACGCCTCCCACATCTGCAACAGCCGAGTATAGGTTAGGGTTATATGAATAAATGAATAAATGAATAGGGTTATATGAATGAATGAATAAATGAATAAATTCCCCATATGTGTAAACAGCACAGCTTCTTCCCCAAGTCAAATTTTCCTAAAATGCATTCAATTCATTCATATATGACCTTCATCATTTTTCCGCAACCATATTCTCCAGTATTATTATCTACCTGGTATTCTTTAAATTGACTCACTTTTTTCCTCAAATATTTTGAGTAAAAAGCCTAATTGAAAGGGAAGCTTATATTCTGAATGAAGACCAGTATCTTTCTACTGCAGTAAAATAAATGTTAAGTCCGTGAACCACTGAAAACCACGTCACGTGTTACCTGTTGTGCACATAACACACTTCGGAAAGCATTGCCCTAGGTCCTGGGTCCACCATGACCTGAACCGAGATCCAACATGCACCCTGGTGTCAGCTTAATAACATATCTGATCCCAACCTGCAGGCCTTGTCAAAGGCAGTATAGAATGTGACTCTTGCTAGCAACAGGACAGAAAGAGCTGGTGTGTGGACGAACCAAGAGAGGTAGCCACAGGCTCATGGGCTGTCAGCCCCTGTCAAAAGAAGACAGAGGCAGACCTGTCAGCCAGAGGAAATGAATCTGAATCATTATTCAAAGTCATTTGTTTGGAGGGGAAGAGGGAAGAGAATTTTTTTCCTCTTTTGCAAGAAATGCTTAAGTGAGCGTGGACTGTGGTAGGTAGGCAAGTGTCTGTCAGGTCCCTGGCTGGAAACGCAGGTAATTCCATACTCCACATTTTCTGATGAAGGTCCCTCTGGCCTGGGCTGTCAGAGGTGTCATCAAATGGCTCATTGAGACTCCTCTGCTCAGCATCCCAACAGAAGACACGGCTTTCCCACATCCGCTTGGTTGTCAGGAAACAGGTGTCCCTGGGTGGTATGTCCCTGGACATGATAGAGACCAACCAGGACAGATGTCCCCACGCTGTCCAGGCTGCTTCAGGTCTGGGGGCAGGGCGGGAGGAAGCCACCACCCTCTGGATCCTAGTTCTGGGTGCTGCGGAAGTGCCTTAGTTCACAAAGGATCAAAAAATAAGGGGAAGTTCCTAAAGAATGTCTAGTGATTAAAAATAAATAATAATAAGAGGGATAAAATGATCACTGACTGAGCATCCACAATGTGCTAGGCACTGTGCTCGTTGCTTTCAGGATGAGCACTGGATGCCACTTTTTACATTTCCAAGTAAGTCTGCATTTTTAAATAATCAAATAATATAAGCATGCATCCTGCAGCTGGCTGGAAGGTTAAAGTATTTTCCAGGTATTTCTGAGCACTCTCAAAGACTTCTTTAATTTATTGTCTGTCACCCTCTTGTCAGGCTACTTCTCTGAGCTAAGTCCATTCACAATGGTTGCCTCAAAATCATGTTCCTACGTGGTCACCAGCCTCTGGGGACCACTCTTCAAACTGCCACCCCCAGCTCTCCACCAGAGTAGACGCAAGATCCTCCTCTAAGTCTCAGTACACAGCTAACACAAGGTCTTAATGTTGGACATGTTTTACCGAAGTATGAGAATAAAATGAGGACACCACACTGCAACTGGATGTCAGGTATCATTGCTTTTAAGACACACCTGCCTTGTCCCCTTCCAGGACGCTCCTTCTGTCCCTACGACCTACAGCTGCAGACCTCAGGCCATAATGTGGGGGCTCATGCTTCTACCCAGACAAGGATCCTGTTTTTAAAGTCCTACCACTACAATTCCAGCCACTTCTCATTCTCTGGCCCTCACAAAAGGACCCCTCAAAAATAAAACATTAGTAAAAATATCTCACTGGAAAGGCACCTATCTGTGATGAAAACAGCCTTTAAATTATGAAACGGAAGGTTTGAGCGTGTGGTCTAAAGCATATGCATTTGAAATTCGTTATTCATCTTTACCTCTTAGTGATGACATCATTTATGTATTTAACAAATCTTTATGTAACACATACTCAGTGACAGCCACCATCCAAATATTAGCTCATTTAATCCCTATAACAATTTTATGAGATAGTATTTACTTTCATCCCCATTTGACAGATGATGACACTGAGGCATAAAGAGCTTTGTCCAAAGTCACACAGACAGCAAATAGCAGAGTAAGATTTAACCCAGGTCATTTGTTTCTGTAGTTAGCACCCGTAATTACTAGACTTCACTGCCCTACAGCACAGAGGGAGAGTCAGTCCCAAGGACAAGTGCACACTTAAATGATGGGACCTTAGAGAAGAAATGCTGCCACATGTATCCCATCTTCCCATCATTAAGGGTTCAGAAATATTCCCTCCCCCAATTACATTATCTACATTAGTATCCAAATGGGGAAAAAAGATGTCAAACTAACGCTCTTTGCTGATGATATGATCTTATATCTAGAAAACCCCAAAGACTCTG
>CAUYSK010029233.1:0-23953 GCA_963575035.1 Avahi laniger | reverse complement strand
AGAAGGGGCGAGGCCTGCGGGAGCGGGGCTGGGCCTTGGTGAGGAAGGTGCTGACGAGGGCCCTGGCGCTGGGGGTCCTGGTCACCGCAGGGTTTTATTTCTTTAGCAAGTGAGAAAGTTCAGGGTGGGGGCCGGGGGAACAGGAGACGGACTCTCCTCCCCTGAGAGACCTCGGGCACTGATCTCTCCTTTGTTTTTTTATTTTATTTATTTTACGTTTCACTTTTTCACTTTTTTTTTTATTTTTTTTATTTTATTTCTTCATTTTATTTTTTTCTTATTTTTGTTTTTTTACTTATTTTTTATTTTATTCTATTTCATTTTTATCTTATTTTTTTGCTTTTTATTTTATTTACTTTTCATTTTTTATTTTTTATTTCTATTTTACTTTTATTTTTTATTTTATTTTTTATTCCTTTTTATTTACTTATTTTACTTTTTATTTTTTATTTTTTATTTTATCTTTTTTACTTATTTTACTTTTTTATTTTTATTTTATTTTTATTATTCTTTTATTTTTTATTTTTTACTTTATTTTTTGATTTTTATCGTGTTTATTTTTTCCATCTTATTTTTTTCTTATTTTTTTATCTTTTATTTTTTTACTTATTTTACTTTTTTCTTATTTTTTTATCTTACTAATCTTTTTTATTTTTTCTTTTCCATTTCTCATTTTTTTATTTTATTATTTTTTTATTTTTATTTTTTACTTTATTTCTTCATTTTATTTTTTCATCTTTTTATTTTTTTACTTTTTATTTTTTAATTTTATTATTTTTTATTTTATTTTTTATTTTTTTTATCTTATTTTTATTTTTTTTACTTTTTTTTATTTTTTTATTTCAGGATATCGGGGTGCAAATGTTTAAGTTGCATATGTTGCCCTTGCCCCCCTCTCCCTCCCCTAATCTCTCTTTTGGAAACACTCTTCACCCGCCAGCCAACCTGGGAGGACCGCCAGCAACTTCTGCAAACCCTCTTGACTTTCAAGGCCTGGGGATCTGTGAAGAGGGAGGCTGTTAAGCGATCCCTCGGCCCCAGACCCAGGTCGTGCCGGGACTAGGACCCCAACGAGGAGCGAGGTAAGGAGGCTCTCGATCGGTATCGCCAGACTCCGCTTGGGAGCACACGGGCAGCGGCCAAAAAGCTGACTAATTAGGCAAGCAAAACGGTACAGGGGGCTGATGAGTCCCCAGGGGTGTTTCTAGAACGCCTTTTTTGAAGCTTACCGCTCGTACGCCCCCATAGACCCAGTCGGCCCCAAATATCAGGAAAAAGTTGTAGAAACTAGAAGGGTTTGAAGGTAAAATGCTGCCGAGCCAGTAAAAATTGCCTAGAAGACTTACAACAACAGAAAGGACCCTGGGACCGTGCGATCTAAAAAATCGCCAAAATCCTGGTGTTTGCACTGGTCGAGCAGAAAGGCTAATGAAGACTTACCAGCAGAACTAGCCCAGTTAGGGTGCCGGGTTTCAGCTAAAAAGGCCCAGCTAGTACAGGGGAAAAAGAAAGAACTCTAGTCTGGACTAAAATTGAAAGCCAGGCCTTTAAGACTCTCCAACAGGAGCTTGTGAGTGCCCCTGCACCAGCCTTGCCCGATCTGACCAGGCCTAGTTATGTTGCTGAAACCCGAGAGACAGCTAAAGGGGTCCTCGCCCAAAAACTAGGACCCTGGAACAGACCGGTGGCCTGCTTGTCTGAGAGACCAGGTCCTGTGGCATCTGAATCGGCCACGCTGCCTACGGGCCGTTGCCGCAAGTGGAGGCCTTGCTAACCCAATATGAGGTGCCGTTGCTAGACCCCCGCCAGGATCCGCTTTCTAAAGACAGCCGCCTCGACCCTGCCACCCTCCTCCCGGACGATGAGGCGTCGGAGCCACTCTGCACTGAAACGCTCGTCTCTTATCGACCTGAGAGCAGACCTCACCGACAGTCTTTGGCTGGACCCCGAGGAGGAACTGAATATGGATGGAGCGGCTACCTTTCTGGAGTCAGGTATGCAGGGGCGGCTGTCGTGACTGCAAACCGGGTTATCTGGGCAGGGGCTCTTGGACGTGGGACTTCAGCCCAGAAGGCAGAGCTCACAGCCCTAACCCAAGTCCTGAGATGGGGAAACAAATAAGACTGTCAACAGCTACAGAGACAGTAGATACACCTTTGCAAAGGCACACGTACAAGAGCCGGGGGCCTCTTAGCCTCAGGGAGCAAGGACGTAAAATATAAACCTGAAATACTGGCCCCTGCTAGAGGCCATCTGGTTACCGAAAAAGTGGCCATCATCCACCGCGAGGGACATCAAACTACTAATTCCCCGGTGGTGAGAGGCAATGCTTTTGGCGACGCAACAGCAAAGGAGGCCACACAATACCAGTGGGGCCCCTCCAAATTCTCCCTGTTCTGCCTGGGACGGCTCCTGCCGCATTCTCCGACCCATACGGAAGAGGAAAGAGGAGCCGTAAAGACTAGAACTACTGCAGGAGGGTGGAAAGTCCTTCCGGACAACAGAATCTAGTTCCTGAACACCTGGGACGAGATGTGATCGGGCAGATACATGGGAGCACCCACCTTGGAGCACCAAGGTGACTGAACTTCTCCGGAGAGACTGTTGAATCCCTCGGCTGCAGCAGATGGCCCAGCAGGTAACGACGAGATGTCTCGTCTGTGCACAAGTCGACTCAGGTAGATACAGATGTCGTTACTTGCGTGTGTTTGTGGACACCTTCTCTGGACGGGCAGAAGTTTTCCCTACAAAGTCGGAGATGGCGCAAGTGGTTGTAAAGAGGCTAGTAACCGAAATTGTTTCTAGATTTGGTCTCCCACTAAGCATTGGGGTCCGACAATGGCCCGGCGTTTATCGCTGAGACAACTCGATTGCTGGCCCGGGTGCCGCGGATTGACTGGAAATTGCACCGTTTATAGGCCTCGGAGCTCAGGGCAGGTAGAAAGGGATGAATTAGAACTTTAAAGGACACGTTAAGTCAAAAGCAGAGACTGGCGAAAACCGGGTGGGTCTCCTTCCTTTTACTTTGCTAAGAGTTAGATGTACCCCTTACCGTTTCATATGGAAGTTACTCCTTTTACATGTTTGGTTGAGCTCCCCCTGAGCTCACAGCTAAGCTGGCGGAAGACAGTGACAGAATTAGACAACCATTCCCTTCTTGAGTCCTTGCAGGCTTTGCGGTCGGTCCAGTGCCCAGCGAACTCGAGATTTCGTGAGGGCTGCACGTCCCGGACCTGCTTAACCCTCCCTCTGACAGAGCTCGTTCCAGGTACAGCCTGGAGACCTTGCTTGGATAAAAAGGCTTCAGCTGGCAGCATTCAAGGCCGAGTGGACCGGACCTCTGCCCGTGACCCTCGCCACACCTCATCAACCTGTACATCACACCCCGGTGCTTGCACGGAGGATTGGCGCCAAAATCCGCTGCAGTTGGTGCTGAGTCAACAGAGCAATCTTTAAATCTCGGGAAACCGAAGACTTCCGTCAGACGCTAGTTCTGTTTCTCTTAGCCTTATTAACAGGACCGTGCATTTTTTTTTTTATGTATATAGTTTTTATTTCAGGATGTTACGGGAGTACAGATGTTTTGGTTACTTATATGTGTTGCCCTTCCCCCCCTTTTCCTCCCCCCAAGTCCGAGTTTCAAGTGCGTTCACTCCTCCCCCGTCCCCAGACCCATGCATTCTTAACGGTGTGTGTTATACATACAAAAAACATACAAAGCGTAAAGCTCGTGGTGTTGCACGCCCGTTCTCACCACGTGTGCGGAGATGAATCAAGGATTTGATTCTAGCAAAAAACCAGCGAGGGGGGTGTTAGATGGCTCTCCCCTCTGTGAGCCAGGGCACAGCCACGTTGCAGGAAAGGCAGGCTGGCCGCAGCATGACCTCTGAGCCAGCTAAGTGTGCGTGGGGAACAGAAAAAACAGTGTAATTGATGCGTAACTGATGGTTTGAATTCTCCCCCTGTATGTAGGTAAATTTCACTGTTTGCTTAACTCAGGGAATAAAATGTATGTTGCTTTCACCAGTACTTCGGTAAACTCCCTTGCCTAGAGATTGTAATCAAACCGGGGGGTCTGAGGCAGGTCCCAGACCCCCCCTGGGTGCCAGAAATTATTTCCACACTGTTCCCAGCTGTGTGCACGGAGTCACGTGTTCCCTTATGGTGAAGGGTATGAAACCCCGCTGCTTTCAGGGGTCAAGGCCGTTCTGTGTACCCGCACTCTGGCAGGGCAGGGGTCGTCGCTGGCCCGCTAATAAACACTCACAGTTTGGTTCAGTTCGGTCTTTAGGTGGTCGTTTCTCACACTCCGGACCATAACAGCCTGGTGGAAAGGCTTGGAATGTTTTAACCGAAGGAGGCGTTTATCAGAGCCCAGCCACCGGACATAGGTTTGCGTAAACCGACGACGGGCGGGTGTGGCCTAAGCTCTGTCTCGCGTGGCCTTAGGCCTGCGGGTGAGTTACGACGTCCCCAAGAAGGGAGGGGGACACAGGGCTGAGGCCTGCCTGACCTCCGTTCTCATGACCGTTAACTCAAGTTTTAGAGTGTTTCTGGGGTTCCCTTGGCCAAGAGAGGGTCCATGCTCTCAGCTGAGGGGGAGCTTGAAATTGTATTTTAGTTCGCAAGGAGCAGCCGTCCTGCAGAAAGCTAGCTTGTTTCTGTCCCACGGACACTGAATTAAGCCACTGGTCAGGTTTCCTTGCACGCTTGGCCTGCTGGAAACTTTTGAGCCAAATTTCGGTCCAACTTTAGAAGGATGTAAAATTTCGCAGCCTGCCGTTTGGATGCGAACAACACTCCAGCTGCGCACGCCCCTCCTGGCCTATTCACTCATGTCTGTTTGTGTTTATTTTGCTTTTAAACCACCTTCGACTCTTCAGTTAACACGGTGAGACATAAATGTACTTAAAAACCGTAAAAAGGCAGCGATCAAAAGCTGCTCTCTCACGTAACAGTCTGACCGAGTCACCCCGGTTGATGACATGCAGCTCGTTGATGACATGCAGCTCCGACGTGCTGGGGTTCAGCTCCCTCCACCCCCACCCCAAGGTGCTGCCCCTGGCTGTAGAGTGGGGGTGGGCCCCCCACCGTGTCCACTGGGTCTGCTTCCAGCCACCCCCGGGGAGGGAAAGACAGGTCAACAGCAGCATCCCCCTGTCCGGGGCATGTGTCGGAAGTTGCACGAGGGACTTCGACGTGCGTCCCCGGCCCAGAACTTGGTTCCAGGACCACCCTCTGGCTGCAGAGGAGGCCGGGAAAGGGGGCTCTTCTGGGCAGCCAGGTCAAAGCACAGGGGTTCTGTGACTTAAGGAAAATAGAAAAGGAAATTCGGAGATAACTAATAAGTCTTACGTTCCTTACTTTATAGTTTCGTGAGAATTCTGCAAAGAGAGGATAGGCAGCTGGGAGTCCAGTCTTGGAGCGGGGAGCCCTGGCTAACACCACGCTCTGTGTGTGTGTCTGCTTGAAGAGGGAGAAAATGCTCCTTGGTTCCGTTTGGGTTTGGACGGGCCAGTGCCGGGGCTATGCCTGCTCTTCTGCCATGAAGGGGGACCCCTTGGGGACGCCAGGCACGCTTCTTCCACCTCGTCTGCAGGGGCCGTGGGCCGGCTCTGCTGTTGACGCCCCAGCCCGGGCATGTCTGACGCAGGACAGCGGGAACCCAGGGTTAGGGTTGGGCAAGTCCCCACCCCTAGGGACGGATCTTCTGATCACAGCGGCGCACGGGACAGGCAGGGCCTGCCTCCTGCTTGGAGTAGCCTCGGAGAGAGCAGAGGGAGCAGCCGTGCCCAGGGGGGAGTCCCCAGGTGCCCAGGGGGCACACACACCCCCCAGGCCACGCCGGTGACAGCCTGGTGGCCTATTCCAGGAGACTCGCGTGGGGGTCCCAGGGAGGGTGAGTTCCTCTGCAGACAGTGGGGTTTCAACGTCCCCCAAGGAGGGAGAAGAGGCCCTCGGGGACCCAGGGGTGCAGAGGCAGGAGGCAAAGGGGATCGGAATGCCAACAAGAGGGTGACGCGGGAGAGACTGAGGCTACGGCAGGCAGGTTGGGTGTCCTGTTTGGGACCTGCAGGTGAGGTGCAGAGGGCAAGGCCCCCGCCCAGACCTCTTGTGCCTCAAACTCCGTCGTCTCAGCACCTGCTTTTCGGAGGCCCGAGCTGACCTGCACCCGTCTCTCCCTGTGTCCCCCCGCCCCAGGGGGTCTGGCTCGTCCAGGCCAAGCCCAGGACTCGGGTGACTGAGGGACTCACAGGGCCACCCAGGAGCGCCCGTGGACGGGGCAGAGACAAGGTGCAGGCAGCCTGGGCTCAGAAACTTTATTTTCCTGGGAGTCACCCCTCACCCGCCCCGGGGCCGCTGGCTGGAACACAGTGGGGGTGCAGGCAGGGGGCCTCCGCCGCCAGGGCAGCGGCAGGTGCCGTGCACCGGGCTGGGAGCAGAGGGTGGCAGGCCACACCGCCAAGACCTTTCTTCAGTACTCGAAGGTCACCGTCTTGACCCGCAGGTACTCGCTCAGGGCTGCCTCTCCTGCAAGGCAGCAGGTGCCGTTGGGACACGCCACGGCCGCGGTGGACCCTTCCACGGGCTGCCGCTGTTCCCGGCGCGGCACCCATGTTATCTCACCAAATCCCCCGGGGCAGCTGTGTGGGGGCGGCCCCGGCTCTCCCATTTTACAGATGGGAAGCTGAGGCCCGCTCCTCAGAATACAGAGCCGATCGGGGGCAACCATTCTAGAACCTTCCCCAGCTCCCACCACCTTGTCTCAGCAGGGGGCTGACGGAAGCAGGGACTGTCTTGGGGTCACTACCCAGAACCACCACTTGTCTCCTTTCCCTGCGGCCGACCCTGCCGACTTCAGGTCAAGCCACGACCGGGAGAAGGGCCGCCTCCCGGGACCCCGGCCCTCTGAGGCCTCCCTCCGAGGCCTCCGGTCCTGCCCCGGGGGGACTGTCTGGGATGCTCGGTGCTGGCCCGGCCCGGGGAGGGTGCCGGTCCCGCACAAGGACGTGGGGACCGGAGTGGGGAGGGGCCTGGGGGACGTGGGGGAGAGTCACATGCTAGGGGCTTGGCCACGGCCTTCCAGATTCCACAGTGGAGGCCAGGAATGAGATGGCGGACAAGTGTCCAGCCTGTGCCCCGTGGGCCTGCCCACCTCTCTGTAGGGACACACGCCCTGGGGTCTTCACGGACGACGCCTCACCATCCAGCAAGCACCTGTTCCCTGACTTATCACTTGTCCCCTCCCAGTGAGACATGAGTCCCCCAACAGGACCTGGGGGTCCCAGGACCTGGGATGGGGCCTGGCACCGGGGTGACTTTAACAGGTGTTTGTTGAATGAATAAATGAAAGGCACCCGGCAGACGGGGAGTCGCTCACCCAGGTCTTTGCCGAACCCGGACTGCTTGAATCCTCCGAAGGGAGCGGCCACGTCAGTTTTGTTGTAGGTGTTGACGAACACGGTGCCCGCCTCGAGCTTGTCGCTGACATACAGGGCTTTGTTGATGTCCCTGGTGAAGACGCCAGAAGCCAGGCCGAATTCGGTGGCGTTGGCCCGAGACAACACGGCGTCCACGTCCCTGCAGGGAAAATCCAGACCCGTGAGCCGTCGGCCACAGGACCCTTCGCAGACGTGAGAGACGGCGCCCACGCCACCGCGTCCAGCTGGCCTTCGCGGGGGAGCCGAGGTGAGGACAGCCGCTCTGTCGTCCCAGCGGAGGCCCCGGCGTGGCCCGGAGCAGAGACGGGCTCACCGGTGGACGGCTGAGCGAACCGCTGACTCCCCCAGGGAAACAAATCCCCTCCTTGTTCTGAGACATTCGGTTCTGGGGTTTTGGCGCCCGGCCACGGACCGCGAGAACGGAAGCCAGCACGCCGCGAGAAACAAGCGGAGAGGCCCAGGGACAGCAGGCGCCAGAGAAGCCCTCCCGGCCACTGCGGCTGATCTCGCAGGGGTCAGAGACCTCCGTGGCCGAGGAAGGCACAGGACTCCGCCCGGCCGGCCGTGGGCTGCCTCCCCAAGCTTGTGCGAAGACCCCGGCAACGCACGGAAAGGACCCAGCCCCTCGAGGGCCGTCGGCGGGACTCCCTACCCGTCGGCAAACCGGGAGATGATCATGACAGGCCCGAAGGACTCTTCCTTGGCAATAAACATGTGGTCTTCCACGTCCGTGAAAACAGTCGGCTCAAAGAAGAAACCTGCGGGGAACACACGGCCCCATGGCACGCAGGACCGTGCGGGCCCCCAGCGGGCCAGCTCCAAGCCTGCCCAACTCTGTGCCAAAGCCCGTGGCCGTGGCAAAGAGCTGAGTATTTCTGGTGACAGGTCTGAAAACCTATCTGGATTATCTGCCAAGTGAAGCCTCCTGGATGGCTCTCTGGGGGCCGTGGGGGGGGGAGCTTTCATGTGGTCCTGGGGCGGCCTCGCTCCTCCTTCCTGGACAGGGCAACGAACGCAGTTCCCGCCAGGACCCAGCCTCCTGCTTGCCGGTCAAAAAGGGACCACCTCGGGCCGGACGCGGTGGCTCACGCCTGTGATCCCAGCACTCTGGGAGGCCGAGGTTGGAGGATCGCTCGAGGTCAGGAGTTCGAGACCAGCCTGAGCAAGAGCGAGACCCGTCTCTACTAAAAATAGAAAGAAATTAGCTGGACAATTAAAATTATATAGAAAAAATTAGCCGGGCATGGTGGCGCATGCCTGTAGTCCCAGCTACTCGGGAGGCTGAGGCAGGAGGATCACTTGAGGCCAGGAGTTGGAGGCTGCTGTGAGCTGGGCTGATGCCACGGCACTGTAGCCCGGGCAATAGAGCGAGAATCTGTCTCAAAAAAAAAGAAAAAAAAAAGGGACCACCCCCTCCCAACCCTGCAAGCCCCGGCCCCTGGGACAGAGCCACCTCCGATGGCAGAAATGATTTGTCTGACTATATCTCATCTCTAGACGCACAGCCCGGGGGTCCCCGAGAACCTGGCGGACTCAGGGAATATAAAAGAGACCTGGAAGTGTCTCACTCTAGTTTTAGAGAAACGAAAAATTTTTTAAAAATTTAAAAAGGGATTTCACTATTTTTCAAACATTCATCGCTTATATTTCACAGTAACTGTAATTTTTAATATGTACATTAAGTACGGACGCTCGCCGGTCAGTGCGGGGGCGGCCTGTACTCACTCACCGTCCCCCGCCACCGCCGGTCCAAATAGCCACAGTCCCAGATGGGCTCTGAACCCGGACTGCGCAGGTACCCGGCCACCAGAGGGAGGACTCGGCAGGAAACCAGAGACCCATGGCGCCCGCTGCCTCGGTTTACCCAACTGACCTGGCCGAGGGACTTGATTCCCACCACAAACCAGCGTGGCCCCCTCCTTCACGCCACGCCGGCAGTATTCCAGCAGCTTCGTCAGGTGGGCTTGGTGGTTCTGCGGACCGTGGGTGGTGTCCCTGTCCAGAGGGTTACCGATCTTCATCTTCTTCACCTCTTCTACCTGTAGAAAGTGCCCCACGTCAGGTCTTGCTCGGATGCCGTTGCCGTGGGTCAGTGACCCACCTCTCACGTCTGCGTTTGTGGTACCCGCCGCTGACCCCCCGGTATTCTAGCTCTCAGGGCCGCCCAAAGTCTGGTTCCAAACTTCCCTTCTAGGCTGAAAACCCGAACGCTTCCTAGATGCAAAAGGTATGCAAGTCTCCAAGGGAGACCTAAGCCCAGTGAAGACCACCCTGCCCCCAGCTCTGCCCACTTCAAATGCATCTTTGAAGCCCCCTCCTCCAGGAAGCCTTCCCTGATGAATCAGCCAACATAAAGGTTAGGCTCGCCTTTGCTGCCTAGAGATGGTGGCCTGGGTCTCATTAGCGGAGGACATCTAATGCCTGGAGTCTGGGGATGGGGAGAGTCAGAAAGTGACCTGGGATGTGGGATGAGGTGTTAAGAAACTCAGATAAACACAATCAGTGGCGAGACAGACGCCACCCGCCCTCCAGCCCGAGGTGCAGTCTACACGCAACGACCGCCGGCCTCGCGGGCCACGGTCCAGCCTGACACTGGGGCACGCTTGTGTTCAGGCTCCAGAGCTCTGTCTGTCCCTCCCTGTCCTGGTCCCGTCTGCCTTCCAGGGCTCCCCCGGGAGCTGCCCTTAGTAAAGCGCGTGCACCTGAATCCTTGCCTCAGGCTCTGCTTCCAGGGACCCAGCCTAAGATGGGCCCTTTTTTGGTTATGTCAATTTGAGCCATGGGGTTTTGCTGCTGCCTGCTGAAATCATAAAAGCCGGTGAAGGCCGGGTGCGGTGGCTCACGCCTGTCATCCTAGCTCTCTGGGAGGCCGAGGCAGGAGGATTGCTTGAGCTCAGGAGTTCGAGACCAGTCTGAGCAAGAGCAAGACCTCGTCTCTACTATAAATAGAAAAGAAATTAGCCAAACAACTGAAAATAGAAAAAATTAGCCAGGCACAGTGGTGCGTGCCTGTAGTCCCAGCTACTCAGGAGGCTGAGGCAGAAGGATCGCTTGAGCCCAGGAGTTTGAGGTTGCTGTGAGCTAGGCTGATGCCACAGCACTCTAGCCAGGGCAACAGAGTGAGACTCTGTCTCAACAACAACAACAAAAAAAGATACTCTGTGTTCATGGATTGGAAGAATTAATATTATTTAAAAATCCATACTACCTAAAGCAATCTACAAATCAATGCAATCCCTATCAAATTTCCAATGACATTTCTCACAGAAATAGAAAGCAGAAGAATGAGATTAGACCCTTATTTCATATCATATACAAAAGTCAACTCAAAATGGATTAAAGATTTAGGTTTAAGATCTGAAACAGTAAAACCACCAGAAGTAAAATAGGGGAAAACGTCCATGACATTGGTTTGGGCAATGATTATGTCCCCAAAAGCACAGGCAATAAAAGCAAAGCTAGATGAGTGAGATTATATCAAAGACAATCTGTGGAGCAGGAGAAAATATTTGCAAGCCATATACCTGATAAGGGGTTAATATTCAAAATATACTAGGAATTCATAAAAATTAATAGCAGAAATCAAATAAACTGATTTAAAAACGGGCAAAGGACCTGAATAGACATTTCTCAAAAGAAGACATACAAATGGCAAACAGGTATATGAAAAGGAACTCAATATCACTAATCATCAGGGAAATGCAAATTACCCCACACCTGTCAGAAGGCTGTTATCAAAAAGACTTTTTAAAAAAAAAAAAAAACATGGTTGGCTGGGTGTGGTAGCTCACACCTGTAATCCTAGCACTCCGGGAGGCTCACTTGAGGTCAGAAGTTCGAGACCACCCTCAGCAAGAGCAAGACCCCATCTCCACCAAAAATAGAAAGAAATTAGACAACTAAAAATAGAAAAAATTAGCCAGGTGTAGTGGTGCACACCTGTAGTCCCAGCTGCTTGGCAGGCCGAGGCAGGAGGATCGCTTGAGCCCAGGAGTTTGAGGTTTCTGTGAGCTAGGCTGATGCCACAGCACTCTAGCCTGGGCAACAGAGTGAGACTCTGTCTCCAAAAAAAAAAAGGATGGTGAGGATGTGGCTAAGAGGGAACCCTTGTACAATGTTGGTAGAAATGTGAACTAGCATAGTCGTTATGAAAAATAGTATGGAGGTTTAATTACTCAAAAAATTAAAATATAACCACCAAATCCAGCAATCCCACTACTAGGTATCAAAGGAAATGAAATCAGTATGTTGAAGAGATAGCTGCATTCATATGTTCACTGTGGTATTATTCACAATAGCCAAGATATGGAACCAACCTAAGTGTCCATCAACCAATGAGTGGATAGAGAAAATGTGCATATACTCAAATGGAATCTTATTCATCCTTTAAAAGGAAGGAAATCCTGCCATTTGCAACAACATGGACGAACCAGGAGGTCACTGTGTTAAGTGAAAGAAACCAAACACAGAAGGACAAATACTGCATGATCTCACTTATGTGTGGAATGGAAAATAGTTGAACTCGTAGAAGCAGAGAACAGTGGTTACTATGGGCTAAGGGGAGGGGAAGGTTGGAGAGATGCTGGTTAAAGGATACAAAATTTCAGTTGGATACAAGAAAGGCCTCATGTGACTAAAATACGCATACCTAAACAAATTAAACAAATCAATTTATCACAACTCATTTAAAGGTACCCTGCTGCTAATTTAGATCTTTGCCAATTCTGAGAACATCACATATAAAAAAAAAACATTTGTTACCAAAGGTACCAGTTGTGAATGCCCTTTTCATTTTTAAAGCTGATGTGAGGTATTCGATAACCAACTATACCTTCTAGTCTTACCTGCCCATAAGCAATTACTAAATAGTTCTTACATCCAAGATAGTTGTTTATGTTCTCTCCTTTGCCTGAAATTGTCAGCTTTGGCCACCTTGCCCCCCTTTCACCTAGCCAAACTCTCAGCTTCTAAAATGCAACTCAAGTAGTAGCTTTCTTCATAATAGGCATAAAAGTAGAAATAACTTAAATGTCCATCAACCACTAAATGGATAACAAATTGTAGTATATCTTTACAACAGAATACTACTCAGGAATAAAAATAAACTGTTGATACACACCACATGGATAAATCTCAAAAACACTATGCTGAAAGAAACCTCACACTGAAAGAATACTGCATTGATTCCATTTATATGAAGTTCTAGAATAGCCAAATTTAATATACCTCAAGAACTAAGAGATGACTGACAAAAGATACACATGTAATATGTTAGTATTCTGTTTTAAATGATATCTAGCTGCCTAAGCTACAAATGTAACAGCTGTTGCCTTTAGAAAGCATGGAAGCACAGATTGATTAAGGAGCATAAAGGAACTTTCTGGGTTGATATTCAGTATCTTTTAAAGGAATTTAGGTTAAACAGCTATAACCATTTGTCAAACAGCAATATATACTCATAGTTTGTGTATTCACAGTATATAAATTTTACACCAAAAGAAAAAATAGTAAACAAATAATACTTCCTGGGATTTAATGCAGCCAGATTGCTTGGGCTATACAACTCTTATCATTTACTAGCCATACAGCCTTGTCTAAGGTATTTGTGCTTCATTTTCCTCACCTCCTTCTGATTTGCTAAAAAAAAAAAAAAGAGGGGGAGTTGGGGGGGAAGGTGGGATGGATAACATGTATCACCTCTTATCCTAAGTCTTAATGAGTTATAATATGTAAATTACTTAAACTAGTGCCCAGCTATTAGCTGTTATGTCAAATGTTCAGTTGTGAAAACCACTGACAGAAGACAACTCTTCCAGTATCTACAAACTAGCTCAAATGAATAATGTGCTAGTGTTACACTGGTATGAATTTCTTTTAAAGAGTACAGTGTAAATCTTGATAACACATTGCACAAAGAGTTTTTCAGTATGCTTTTTTTTTTTTTTGGAGACAGAGTCTTGCTCTGTTGTCTGGGCTACAGTGATGTGGCATCAGCCTAGCTCACAGCAACCCCAAACTCCTGGGATTAAGCAATCCTTCTGCCTCAGCCTCTCAAGTAGCTGGGACTATAAGCATGCGCCACCATGCCCGGCTAATTTTTTCTGTATATTTTTAGTTGTCCAGCTAATTTCTTTCTACTTTTAGTAGAGACGGGTTCTCACTGTTGCTCAGGCTGGCCTTGAACTCCTGACCTCGAGTGATCCTCCGATCCTGCCACCTTGGCCTCCCAGAGTGCTAGGATTACAGGCATGAGCCACTGCGTCTAGTTTTTCAGTATGAATTAAATTAGTAAATTCTATTTCAAATCTTGGCTTTTACCCTCCACACCAAGAGCCCCTTATCTAAGATAGGTTTCTCTCTCTCTCATTCTCTAACTTGGCACGCCCTGTTAGTTTCCTTCCGGGCACTTATTTTAAGTTTAATTATTTTATTTGTTTTCCCCACTGGATCTATGAGGGAGGGACCTCTAATACATGCCTACACATAGTGGGCACTCAAATGTATCCCGCATGAACAATGTAGACATTTGAAAGTGTGTTTATCCCATACCAGATAAAAAGTAAGTAACTGTTACAGGTTCCTATTTTAAAGTAATAGCCCAATTAGGGATTTAGTCTCAGTTGAAAATACATATAATTTATTAAAAATATCATATGGTGGTGTTTTCTATAAATTATTCTTAAACAAATTAAAAGATGTGATATTCAAACCATTTATAGCCACCCTTCCCCAGGATTACAAGAGATAAAAACATACAACATATTGTAGGTTTATTTTTATTCAAAAAGTTACTGTCTCAAGACATAAATACAAATCAGAAAACAGTACAATTAGGACAATAGAATGTGGAGGACAACAGGTTAGAGTAATATATAAAACATTTTTAGCTGGTTGAAAACAAAGCTGTAAGAACTGCTTTCACAAAGAAGTACTCCTTTCAAGAGTGAGAAAAAAATCAACTTAGGTTTAAAATCATATATACAGTCCTCTCAGCAGTTCTAGTAAATGCAGTGGTGTGTAAAACAACATAGGCAATACTTTTGCACATAACAATATTTGTTGATGGAAAATCTGTTAGACAAGTCTGGTTTCATTTGTTATTAACCATGATTTAATAAAATAATTGGTTTTTTATCATGATCTTTTAGCTAACCTATGGTTTTTGGCTACCACAGCCCAATGCTTGTTGATTCTGAATCTAAAAACTGAAAGCCTTTTGGTATTCACCCATCTGAAGATATTCTTGTATTGCAAGCATATTAAGGCATGGAATGATTAAAATAATATACCTCAAGAACTGAGAGACGACTGACAAAAGATAGATACACATGTAATATAAGTTAATATTTTGTTTTAAACGATGTCTAGCTGCCTAAGCCTCGCAAAATGAGTTGACGTCAAAATGGCAAGTAGCCACTTTCTGTTTTAAACTAATTTATTTGTGAAAGGACATAAAATGAAGTTTAAAGCTTAGCTTTCAAAGAATATTATGGGTTATGAATTCTATTATCCCATCTAATTTACATACAGAGGAAATGTACTGTAACCTGTTAGAAGTATCTTTAACCTGAAGACTGCTTGCAAAGACAGATAGATAAAACAATATAAAATACAAATTTAAAAATCATTTTAAAGCATGAACACTCATGCTTTTCTATTTTTAAACATTGTTAAACTTTCAATATATTTCTGAAACCTCATAATTTTAAGTTGGAATTTAAAAGTAAGAAAAAACTAAACAAACTGCGCAATTATAAAATCAGCACCAATTTATATATATATATAATTTTATTTAAAATTTAGATCCCTATTCCCACACTCTAATAAGCTGTATAATTTTTGTTTAGAATTTTTCTGCAAACATACTACAATAAGCTTCTTTTATTTGGAGACAAAATACAGTGGCACTACTGGAAGGAATATCACAACATTACATTTTTACCTTAAAGGACAAGCAAACTTTCAGGGTTGATAATGGGATAAGCATGTTTGAGACGGGTTACCTTCTGGCAGTTCACTGCATCTGGATATTTCTGAAAAGTATAGAGAAGCTCTTGGATTTTAAAAATATCTTAAAATACTTTTAGATGAAAAAATTGTAAAAGTTTTGCTTATAAGTTTACTTTTCTCCACAATTACAATATTTAAAACAAAGTTTTGTTGACTGATGTTTTAAGCATTTAAATTTAGAATGCTAAAAACAATTCTATCCTACAATTTCAGGGTGGGGGGATAAATTGATCCTCAACGTTTCTTAGATGTAAACAGAAATCCAGCAGAGGCCATCATTATTTAGTCCAACCAGTAAATAAATGTGAGAGGATTCATATCTGTACCAAATGCCTCTTCAGATTGTTATATTTTAAAAAAAGCATGAAATAATTGATTCAAAAGCCAACTAACAGCGCATAAATAAAATATTTACTTTCTAAGAAAAACTGTAGCTTATCATCAAATTGTTTACTTGTCCTTTACTTTTTTCAGGCAAACAAAACTGCCTCTCAATGCACTTGATCTTGGTAAGCATAAGCATGTCATATTCTCCTTAGAGAAAAATCTGTACAGAATTTCACTGTATCTACCACAATTTTAAAATTTCCTCTTCCACTTAGAAAATGACTCCAACAGAAATTGTGTACTGGTATTAAAACATTGACACTCCAAGAACCTAATGAGAGAAAGAGAAAGGGGAAAAATATCATTAAAATAGTCATTCACTTCTTTGTAATATATATATATATATCTATAAATACATTAATACTTTATTAAGTTAAATTGCATGCTAATAAAACCACTTTGAAAACTCCTCTCTTCAGTTATGTAATTCCAAAATTAAATTGATCATCAATAAATAATAAGATCAGGACTAAAGACTGGGCATTGTGGCTCACTCCTGTAATCCAAGCACTCTGGGAAGCTGAGGCAGGAGGATGGCTTGAGCTCAGGAGTTCGAGACCAGCCTGAGCAAGAGCGAGACTCTGTCTCTATAAATAAACTAAGAAAAAAAAGATCAGGACTAATCAAGATGCTACTTACCTCACAAATATAACTAACAGTAGTGACCTTGGCTTGATTATGTTCATATACACCCCTAATGCATAGATAATGTCCTGAACATAGGCATTTGCTGAATGAACAAATGAATGTGCTTCCTCATGTATGCTTTTGGCACAGGTTCACTCGAAAGAGTTTAAGAAAGTCTTGCCAACTTGGCCATTTGTACTCTGAAATGGGTATAGTTTTTAAAAAGGTATTTGAACATGCAGACTCCTCCAAAAAAATCCAAGAACAATCCAAGTATATAGAAAGCAGAAAGCTTTCCTCAGAAAATCTGGCCTGAGTGAACGAACAGAACTACAAATTTTAAGAAATCAAACGAGTAAGGTTAAGTCTGAGCAAAATGACTTATATTGATGCTTTTCTATACATTCTAATTGGAAAAAAGAATGCTAGGTAAAATCTAATAATTACTTGTCACTAAAAGTAAAAGCAGATGATGAATGGAAAAACTCCCTGTTGTTCATTAAGCAAAAGTGAATACATAACTTTTAGTATATATACTAAAAGTTAGGTTGTTCAATTAAAATTCTAGTACTAATTATGCCAATTAATATTTTAGAATACTATAATAAGCTAATAAAAGCTGATATCAAAGCCAGATGTGAGCTGAGATTGAGATCACAAAGGGCTCTTACAAGTTAAATCTCACTTGAACAAAAGTCATAGAATTCAAATTATTTTCATCTGAAGGAATTGTGTATTTTCAGACCAAGAAACAAATATCTGATTGCAGCCTCTAAGTAAATAAACAAACAAACAAATAAAATATAGTATCCCTTCTAGCCGTAACACTATGAATCTGGGTAAGGAAAGGTCTGATGATGAATGAAAGGATAAAATCTTAATTAGCAATTCTTGGTGTAGAGTGTGGCATGAAGATGAACTCAACCTCTTTCCAGAGTGCCTGACTAGAAAGCACCTAAACAAGTGAAATTTTGTTTTTTTTGGGAGGAGTGAGAGGGGGGCAAATTTTATAAAGACTAGGTTATAACTAGATTCTTCTACTAAAACATCATAGATTAGGTTCATTATACTGAACTTTTTTACCAATTTTATACTACAGATAATTCTAATAAGAGAATTTCAACACAGGAGAACATTAGTGACACTCTCTTTTCTGTGCTAATACAAACTGTACCTGTTTCTGATGTTAACATTAATAAACAAACATATATTTAAAAGTATAAACATCAAGCTTTGGTATGTTGTGGCAAAACTGGCAGAAAATGACCATTATCACAATGGAATAAACCAATTTTATTTACAGATATAAAACCAACTACACTATAAATCTAGAATCTTATGTATATGCATCTAAAAAATGATATGCTCAGAATTTTTGTATTACCACTCCTGGGTGATGTGAAAATCTTATTTTAAAAGATATATTTAGCATTTGTTTAGTAATAACCTGAAGTATCTATACTAAGGTGCTTTGAGTTATTTCACTTAGAATTGGAAATTCTTAGAACCCGGAATTACAGAATTTAAATTCTAATTTTATTATTGTTTTGATGACTCACTTATCACAGGCTTGAGTAAGAATAGATGTAGGTTATCATATAAAGGCAAACAATTTTATATTCAAAATTTTCCATTATTCCATTCTTAAGTTATAACTGAGATAATATGGGTTAAAATCTAATGTACATTTTTTAAAAAAACTCTTATTAACTTCAAAAAATACATTTTCAAAGACTTCTAAAGATACTCCAGCCTTTAAAGATTATTGACCATTCTGTTATGTGACTGCTGCCATCATGTGGTAATACTATAAAACTACAGTTATAAGTACGTGTGCTCATTTTCCTAATATTAGCAGCAGAAGCAGTTAACCTGTTATCAAATTAAGAATAAATAAAAGTCTCTCAGTTGTAACATAGTCAATACACATGAGAGTGCCATTAAGTTGACAAATAATTATTGAGGGCCTATATTTGGCTTCACTTAGATTGTAGCTTTCTCTAAATGTTAAATATCAAAAATAGATACACAAACTTTATATTGCTGTTTCATTATTTTAGTTATCTGAGGTGGAGCACACCTTTCTGCAAATCTAATACATGACTAATGAAACATGCTTAAAGTTCTCCTGACGTTAGACAAATACATGATAAAAATATGCAGATCTCTAAATGCCCATTTCAATTTACTAATTACTTGTCTTGGTATTTCACCCAAATGAGGCCTGATTTTAGTTTCGGGAAGTGCAACAGTAGAGACAGCACAAGATTATTACATCAAAAGGAACTGGCATCAAATTACAACTCTGATACTTACTAGTTCTATAACTCTGGGTAAGTCACTGAACTACCTCTTTGATCTCAGTTTGCTCGGGTATAAAAGTGGGAATTCTACCACCTTTCTCACAAAGTTGCTGAAGAGGATCAAAATAAATCATACCCAGAATAGTGTCTAGCATATAAGCTCTCAAATACTAGCTTCCATACTCTACTACGGTGCACTAGAACATGAATTCCTTAAGGACAGAGAAAGTGTCTTATTCATTTTAGCACCAACTTACAGCTTAATAAATTGAATGAATGCATTTCATCATACCTGCTTGAAAATACTCTCTTTTATCCCTCCCTCATCATAATAATCACTATCT
Source organism: Avahi laniger (assembly GCA_963575035.1). Lineage (NCBI taxonomy): Eukaryota > Metazoa > Chordata > Mammalia > Primates > Indriidae > Avahi > Avahi laniger. The sequence continues at coordinate 4,840 of CAUYSK010029233.1, read as the reverse complement.
TCATGTTTTATTTAACAATTAGGAAATACATATTCCTAGGTTATCAGGAAACCACTTTAATATACATTTAAACTATATAGACTTATGGATAGAATAGGTCACCTATGTACTTTATTATAAAGCCTTGCTATTCATTGATCTGCAGACCTGAAGCATCAACGGCATTTGTTAGAGATGCAGAATCTCAGGCCACACTCCAAACCAATTGAAACATAATCTACTTTTTTCTTTTTTTTTTGAGACATAGTCTCACTCTGTTGCCCGGACTAGAGTGCCGTGGCTTCAGCCTAGCTCACAGCAAACTCAAACTCCTGGGCTTAAGCGATCTTTCTGCCTCAGCCTCCCGAGTAGCTGGGACTACCGGCATGCGCCACTGTGCCCGGCTAATTTTTTTTTTCCTATATATTTTTGGCTGTCCAAGTAATTTCTTTCTATTTTTTAGTAGAGATGGGGTCTTGCTCTTGCTCAGGCTGGTCTCAAACTTCTGAGCTCAAATGATCTGCCAGCCTTGGCCTCCCAGAGTGCTAGGATTACAGGGGTAAGCCACTGCACCAGGCCCAGAATCTACATTTTTTTTTTTTGAGACAGAGTCTCGCTCTGCTGCCCGGGCTAGAGTGAGTGCCATGGAGTCAGCCTAGCTCACAGCAACCTCAAACTCCTGGGCTCAAGCGATCCTCCTGCCTCAGCCTCCCGAGTAGCTGGGACTACAGGCATGCGCCACCATGCCTGGCTAGTTTTTTCTATGTATTTTTAGTTGTCCAATTAATTTCTTTCTATTTTTAGTAGAGACGGGGTCTTGCTCTTGCTCAGGCTGGTTTCGAACTCCTGAGCTCAAATAATCCGCCCGCCTGGGCCTCCCAGAGAGCTAGGATTACAGGCGTGAGCCACCGCGCCCGGCCTAAAAATTTGTTTTGATCATTTTCTTATTGAGATAAAATTCACATAACATAAAAGTCATCATTTAAACTATTTAAAGTGTACAATTCAGTGTCTTTGTGTAAATTCACAAGGTTATGCAACCATTACCACTGTCTAATTATAGAGCATTTCATCACCCCAAAAAGAAACCCCGAAGCCACTAAGCTCTCCCCATTCTTCCCTTGCCCCAGCCTCTGGCAACCACTGATCTCCTTTCTCTGTCTATGCATTTGCCTATTCTGGACATTTCATATGATTGGAATCATAACATGTGGCCTTTTGTTTCTGGCTTATCTCTTAGCATAATGTTTGCAAGGTTTATCCATGTTGTGGCATATGTCAGTACTTAATTCCTTTTTATGGTTAAGTAATATTTTATTGTGCGGATACACCACATTTTGTTTATCCATTCACCAGATGATAGATGTTTGGGCTGTTTCTACTTTTGGGCTATTATGAATAATGCTGCTATGAACATTTGTGTACAAGTTTTTATGTGAACATATGTTTTCATTTTTCTTGGGTATATACGTAGGAATGGGTTTCTGGCTCATGGTCATTCTATGTTTAACTTTTTGAGGAGCTGCCAGACTGTTTCCACAACAGCTGTACCATTTTACATTCCCACCAGCAATCTGTGAAGTTTCCAGTTTCTCCAAATCCTCGCCAACACTTGTAATTTTACTTTTTCGTTATTGTTTTAGCCATCCTAGTAGCTATGAAGTCATTATGGTGGGTTTTTTGTAACAGTAATTTTTTAAAAAATTGAGGCACAATGTACATAACATAAAATTAACCAGTTTAAAGTGAATAGTTCAGTGGCACTTAGTACATTCACAGTGCTGTGCAGCCACGACCCCTCCTCTCTGGTGCCAAAACGTTTTTATGGCTCCCCCATCCCCAGCCCCCGCAAATACATGTGCCCATAAATGTTTTCAGTGACTCCCTCCTTCCTGCCCCCAGTAGCTGCCTCAGCACTGGGAGAGTTCCATGCTTGGTGAGGTGAAGGCAAGTACCTTGAGCCAGTCTTCCAGGGAGCCACCAGAGAGGGCAGAACAAACAGTTGCAATTCTGTGCATGTGAGGTCTGTCCTGCTCCCTCTGGTGCAGTGCTTGTGCCGTGATCGCAGCCTGTTACCTTCCAGGACACTGCCGCGAGGGGTGGGACCAGGGTAAGTTGAAATGCCATAGAGTTCACTGTTCATAATACGATTTAGCTGGTTTCTCTCTATTAAGTGTTCCTCTGACTGCTGCAGGTTTGGGGTTAGTTTCCAGAGTTCAGAAAAACTTGATTCTGACAGCTTTCACCAGTTTTTTTTTTTTTGCGTATATTGAAGGATGAACTCTTGCAGTTCCTTACTCAGCCATTTTTGCGGACATCACTCTCGAGTCTCTTCTTAACATTATGACTAATTTGAGTTTACCTAATTTATGCACACCCCATCTAATTCCAGAAGGATTTAAGATGGCTCACAAGGGCAGATATCATAAAAGATAACAGTGAATTGTCATTGTCGGTATTTGTCGTGTGCCTGTTGGGTTGAGGGCATGTTATTAAAGACTGCCCTCCCTGCTGTTGGAAACTTGGTCCTATACACAGGAATGCTGTTTCCTTTGGTGACCTTGAGGTTTTCACCCTCCCTGTTACATAGGTGGGAGGGAACCTGAAGCAGATTCCCTCAGTAGTTTCTCCTCCTACATGACTTTGCTTTGGTCTGAAGGTGATACTCCAAGTTCATGTCCAACATGAAAAATGATTGTTATAGTCCACCTCTGAGTTGATTGTGAGAAATTTGCCTCCAGTGATGGTTTTCCTAAACCCAAAACTCCTTTTCCTTAGGACACAATAAGTAGGTATTTGTGTCCTGTTTTAAGACTCAACTACATCATTGCTATTGTTCTAGTTGTTTCAGGAGGTGATGAGGTGATTCTTACACTTCAAATCAGAAGGGACTTCTCTTAGTGGCAGCTAGTGGCTGGTGGAGTTGAGTATTGTCAGTATACCTGAGACTGCTTGTCCATTGGTTGAAGCTTTCCTTGGAGCCAGTTAAGTCCTGTGACAGCCATCTCCAGACATATAGAAGGTCACAGGGCTGCCTGCTAGGTGCTGCTCAGGGCTTGTGTCATTTCTTTTTTTTTTTGGAGACAGGATCTCACTCTGTTGCTCAGGCTAGAGTGCAGTGGCATCAAAGCTCACTGCAACCTCAGGCTCTTGGGCTCAAGTGATCCTCCCGCCTCAGCCTCCCAAGTAGCTGGGACTACAAGCATGCACCACCAAGCATGACTAATTTTTTTAATTTTTTGTATATACAAGGTCTCACTTCTTGCTCAGGCTGGTCTCGAAATACTGGCCTCAAGCGATACTCCTGCCTCAGCCTCCCAAAGTGGTAGGATTACAGACACAAACCACTGTGCCCAACCACCATGTTACTTCCTTTTCTTTAGGAAGAATGTTTTCCTTGAGCAAAGTTTGTCAGTTTGATATAGTAGCTCATTTGCTAGTCTTATTTGAGCAGAATAATCTCCTTTTGAAAATGATTCTGTGGTGGAATTAAAGCTGCTTTCTATTTTTCTATATATGCTGGGTTGTCCCTTTTTCATCATCACCCACAAGCTAATCTGAACATTTTTAAAAGGACAATATAGGGATAGATTCTACTACATTAAAACTGAGAGTTTCTCTTCATTAGAAGACTTCATAAATAAAGTCAAGCCCTGAATTGGGAGAAGACATTTATAATACATACAACTAATAAAGGATTAGCAGTCAAAATATATGAAGAATCCCTACAAATCAATATCGTAAAAGATAATAACCCAATTGAAAAAATGACAAGGAGACACAGTCATTTCACAGAAGGAGAAACAAGTGACCCATAAGCATATGAAAGGATGACAAACCTTTCTAATGATCAGGATGAGGGGAGAAATGGCCACTGTACCTGTTAGGTTGTAAGTGTGGTGAGAGTGTGGATTAACAGAAACCCTCGTGCTGCTGCTGGGAGTATTTGTTGTTACCTGCTGTGGAGAGCGGTTCGGCACCCTCTTATCCATTTGGCCATTCATGCAACCTGTGTACAGCAATTCCTCTGCGCTCTCTAGATGTAGAGTCCAAGTTAGGGGTCAGCAAGCTCTTTCTGTTAAGGGCAAGAGAGTAAATATCCTAGGCTGTGTGGACCAAATATACTCTTTGTCATGTAGTCTTATTTTGTTTATTTTTATAACACTTTAAAAATCTGAAAAGCATTCCTAGTTCAAGTGCCTTAGAGAAATAGTCTGCTGGCTAGATTTGACCCACAGGCTGTGTGTAGCTTGCTAATCCCTGATCCCCTGATCTCGGATATATAGCCTGGAGAAACTTGGACGAGTGCCCCAGAAGAGATGTCAGAGTGTTCAGAGCAGACAGCAGCAAAAACTGGAAATGGTTTGATAAGAAAATGAATAAGTACATGATTAATACAGCAGCAAAAATGAATGAAGTGTATCTACACACAACAAATAGGGGTGAATATTTATAGTGCTAGTGGAAGAGGACTGTGGTACAATATCATTTTTATGGAGTAAAAAAACAGGAAACTGTATTGTTTAAGAAATAAATATATGTGCTAGCAGGAGAAGTATAAACACAAAGTTCTGGCTGATTGCTTTTGGAGAGAGGCAAGAAGATGGACTAAGGAAGGAGCACACAGGTGATTGCTGACTGTCAAGTGGGTGCTGGGTTCTAGGGTTTGTTTTCTTGTCACACTATAATGCACATGATCTTTTTTATTTTTTATTTTTATTTTTTTTTTTTTTGAGACAGAGTCTCACTCTCTTGCCTGGGGCGAGTGCCGTGGCATCAGCCTACCTCACAGCAACCTCAAACTCCTGGGCTCCAGCAATCCTACTGTCTCAGCCTCCCAAGTAGCTGGGACTACAAGCAT
>CAUYSK010029231.1:0-58162 GCA_963575035.1 Avahi laniger | reverse complement strand
GCCATTAAACGAGACTTGATCAGACTCCTGTCTTGTCTCCATTTCTTGTGTCTTGCCTTTCCCATTTCCCACTCCCTCCTCCCAGGTACCCACGAATAACTGGTTCCGCGGGTCGGGACATAGTGTAGTTACATATGTAATGTATAAAAATACAACAGACTGAGGGGAATAGAGAATTCTGGAGACAGGCAGGGGGTTTGCTATTTTATGGCAGAGGAAGGCTCACTGGAAAGGAGGCATGAGCAGGAAGCTGAAGTCAACGTGGAAACACACTATGTGGATAGTTGGAATAAGAATTTTTTTGGCCAGAAAAAGCAGCAAATTGAAAAGTCCTGAGATGAGAGAATACTTGGAGATTGCAATAAACACCAGAGGAAGCCAGAATGGGTCTGTCACAATAATTGAGGAGAAAAATAGTGGCTTGGATATCAGTCACTGTGACCCTATCTGAATGTCTATAAACAAGATGATTGCTAATAACACTGATCTGTGTCAAGTTTTTCTCTATATGGTCACATAGTTAAGGATGTATATCTTCACTGGGAGCAGCTATCATATCACCTGCTATCCATTGAACCTAAAGATTACAGCATTATTTCTGAGTTTCTAATTTTTTTTCAAAAAGATTAAATAAATTTAGTAAAATTTTAATAAATAACTCTAATAAAAAATGGAAGGAAGCATGTGCATTTACTTTATATTGAGTAGAAATATGAATGCAGACTCAATGACATATTGATAGTAGCATAAATGTTTAGTGTACATTGAAAATTGTGTATATTATAATATTAATCATAAAATGGCCATTGCAATCATCGACAAATCTTGTTTATTAACTAAGGCAGTTATATTTTATAACAAATGCAAAAACGTCAACAGATAAGTACAAGATAATTTCAATATTTTTCTTCCTATTTTAATTAATCTGTAAAAGGACATAACTCTGGATTTATAATACAAGTTTGATATAAATGTAATATATCACAGATAAATATTTTGCTATCCATAAACTATTTTTTCAGACACTCAATCTGAAAGGAATGAATTAAAATATTTCTTGTTTATATGTACACAGGTACACACACACACATACACACACACACACACACAATTTTATTCATATTGGGAGCTGCATGGTATAATGAAATGACCATAGACTTGTGGTTAGGCCTGTGTTTAAATCCTGTCTCCAGCAGTAAAGTATGTATATGGTCTGGGAATTTGCTTAATTTGAACATTATTTAAAGAATGAAGATATTAAATATTCATGATACTGCCCATCATGTATGGGCGATGCAAACATTAGTGATAATGTATATAAAATATTAAACATATACCAGGCACATAATCCATTTCCAACTAAGGATAATTATTATTATGTTAATTACATGCTTTTTATGCTACAGAAAATATGTCAAATGCATAGCTTCAAAGTATACAAATACAAAGCATGAAATCAAAATCTTTTAGAGAAATCACATCATCTGTGAATACTTTGGAAATAATTTCTGTCATGTTCTTGCCAGTTGTATAGAAAATATTTAGAGGATTTCTTGGTTTTTTTATTATCTGGTATTAAAGGATAAAGAATGTAAAATTTTCTTTTATTCCATGTTCGACTGAATTCTTTAGCACCGTGGTGTCAAAAATTGTTCAATAAATGATAAATTAACAAATGAATTCAAATAGCAATAAATAACCAAATCTGAGTAACTACACCTGAAAATGTCAAATGTCTCTGAAGTCACATTAAATGTTTAACTTATTCAGCATGCATCACTGTCAACTAAATACTAAAAATAATTTATTGTCTTTTTCCATTCTACTTGGTGGCAGTGACTAGCAATATAAAGAATGCATTAAACTTATAGCTCTATTTTTATTGTTCTAAATCATTTCACATGTTGGTTTTAAATAAACCCAGGCCAAAAATAGCAGTAAATATGTTTGTGTTTTTGAAACAAAAATATAAAGATATTATTCTGATAAAGGCCAGTCTCACTGGAGATAAGTGATATCTCATTGTGGTTTTAATTTGCATTTCTCTGCTGATTAGAGATGTTGAGCATTTTTTCATATGTTTTTTGACCATTATTCTGTCTTCTTTTGAAAAGTTTCTGTTCATGTCCTTTGCCCACTTTTTTCACATAAGAGCACATATAAGAATAACATCTATTGGATGTTGGGCAGGGGGGAGGAGGGGGAGGAGGGGGGAGGGGACGGGTATATGCACACACAAAGAGTGCAATGCGCACCACCCGAAGGATGGACATATTTGAAACTTGGACTGGGGGAGGGGGGCAAGGGCAACATATGTAACCTATACATCTGTACCCCCATAATATGCTGAAATAAAAAAAAGACATTATTCTGAGTTATTGCTAAGTTGCATACCATAACAATGTATTATTAATAATTATTGATATTTAATTTGGATTTACATAACACTTTTTCTCTAATGTTCTTTCTTACATATTGAAGTTATTTTCATTTTTAAATTATCTCAAAGTGATGAAAAACTAAACAAGAATTGCTGTCTCAATTTAGAGAACAATTTAACAGTATACATTTTGGTTCTTTTTAAAATATTTATAATCATTATGGGTACATAAAAATGTATATATATATATATATATATACGGTAGATGTGATATTTTGATACAGACATATAATGTGTTTTAATAAAATCAGAGTAATTGAGATATCCATTACCCCAAGCATTTATCAATTCTACATGTTTCAAACATTCCAATTCCATTCTTTTAGTCATTTTAAAGTATAACCTAACTTATTGTTGATTATAGTCACTTTGTTGTGTGTATCAGATAATGCTCATTCTATCTAACTATATTTACACCCATTAACCATCCCCACTTTATCCCCATCTCCCTGCTTTCCTTCCCTGTGTCTTATAACCATCATTCTATTCTCCGTCTCCATGAAATCAATTGTTTTTAACATTTATCTCCCACATATGAATGAGAACACTTGAGATTTGTCTTTCTGTGCTTGGCTTAATTTCCCTTAACATAACGTTCTCCAGTTCTAGCTGTGTTGTTGCAAGTGGAATAATTTCATTATTTTTATGGCTATATAATATTCCATTGTGTATGTGTACCACAATTTCCTTATCCATTCATTCAATAATGACCACTTAGGTTGATTACAAATCTTGGCTGTTGTGAGTAGTACTGCAATAAACATGAGAGTGCAGATATCTTTTCCATGTACTGATTTCCTTTCTTTTGGATATATAGGTAGCAGTGAGATTGCTGGGTCATATGGTAGCTCCGTTTTAACCTTTTTGGGGAACTTCCATACTGTTCTCCATATTATTTGCACCAATTAACATTCTCAGCAAAAGTGTACAAGGGTTCTCCTTTCTCCACATCATCTCCAGCATTCATTATTGCCTGTCTTTTTAATAAAAGGGATTTTACTTGGGGTGAGACCACATCTCATTGTAATTTTTATTTGCTTTTTTCTGATGTCTAATGATGTAGAGCATTTTTTTCATATTCCTGTTAAGTACATGTATGTCTTCTTTTGTGAAATGTCTATTCAGATATTTTTCTCATTTTTAGTCAGATTTTAAAAAATCATATTTGATTTTTTTTTCTGTTGAGTTGTTGGAGCTCCTTACATATTCTAGTTTTTAATTCTTTGTCAGATGAGTAGTTTGTAAATATTGTCTTCCATTCTGTGGATTGTCTCTTCCCTATGTTAATTGTTTCCTTTGCTGTGAAGAAGCCCTTTAGCTTGATGTGATTCCATTTTTCCAATTTTGCTTTGGTTGACTGTGCTTTGGGGATATTACTCAAGGAGTCCTTGTCCAGGCGAATGTCCTGTAGCATTTCTCCAAAGTTAACTTTTAGTAGTTCTATAGTTCAAGGTCTTACATTTAAGTCTTTAACCCATTTTGATTGATTGTTGTATATGGGGAGAGAGAAGGATCTAGTTTCCTTCTTCTGAGTATGGATATCCAATTTTGCCAGCACCATTTATTGAAGAGACTGTCCTTTCTCAAGTGTTTTTTTCATTTGAAGCTTTTCTGCTTTTTTGATGTGGGCACTCATTGCTACCAACTTTCCCATATGTTTTGATATGCTGTATTTTTATTTTCATCTATTTTGAGAAACATTTTAAATTCCTTTTTAATCTCTTCATTGACCCACTTGTCATGTAGGAGCATACTGTTTAATTTTCATGTGTTTGTATATTTTCCAATGTTTCTGTTGTTTCGATTTCTAATTTTATTCCATTGTTGTCAGAGAAAATCCTTGATATTATTTCAATTTTTTTGAATTTTTTTAAGACTTGTTTTGTGGTCTAACATATGGTCTATCTATGAGTATGATTCATGAATTGAGGAAAAAATGTGTATTCTATAGCCATTGTATGAAACATTCTGTAAACATATATTAGGATCACTTACTCTGTAGTGCAGATTAAGTCTGACGGTTCTTTGTCGATTTTCTGTCTGGATGATCTGTGCAATGCTGAAAGTGGAGTGTGGAGGTATCCAGTGATTATTGTATTGGGAGCCATTGCTCTTTAGTTTTTAAAATATTGGCTCTATATACCTGGGTGTTCTAGTGTTGGGTCCATATATATTTAAAATTATTATTTTCTCTTGCTGAATTGACTCCTTTATTATTATATAATGTCTTTCTTTGTCTCTTTTATACAGTTTTTGTCTTGAAATCTATTATATCATATGGAATTATAGGTACTCCTACTTTTTTTTGGTTTCCATTTGCAAGGAATATTTTTTCATCCTTTTATTATTAGTCTATGTGCATGGGTGAAATGGGTTTCTTATAGACAATATATAATTGGGTCTTTCATTTTTATTTATTCAGCTACTCTATGTCTTTTACAACGTTATTATTGATAGGTGAAGACTTACTATTACCATGTTGTTATCTGAATTCTGGTTGTTTTGTGGTCTTCTCTTTTTTTCTTCTTTCCTTTGTGTCTTCCTTTGTTAAAAGTGATTTTCTCTGGTAGCGTGTTTTAATCTCCTTTTATTTTTTATATTTGTTGTAGATTTCTTTGTTTGAGGTTATCATGACGTTTGCAAAAACATTTTGCAATGACTTATTTTAAACATCCGACAACATAACTCTGTTTACAAATACACAAATAAACAAGTATCAGCACTAAGGATGCCCCAAGCCAAGTAATGCTGTAACTCTTGCAGACTCCTCGTGGTTCTGCCTTGGTGAACTCGGGTTCAGGAAAAGTTTCATTCTCTTCCTTCGGTATATGGGCTGGGCTGCTAGATTTGGGGGAGGAGTGACGTGCGTGTTAGGGTGGAAAGACTAGTAGGTGCTCAGGATGCTGGTGGAAAAAGATTTCTCATGCAGAAATTAAGATACAAAAGTAAAAAGTTTACTGTATCCTCCTGGAAGAGAGGCGACGGGGAGAAGGGAGAAAGTGAGGGAGGAAGAGAGTAGGGTGACAGCGTGGCATCCCAAAGAAAGAGAAGGGAGATGCCAGCAGTGAGGCCAAGTGGCTCACTGATTTTAAGGGGGATGAGGAGAAGGAAAATAGTGATGACTGTCAGTGGATAACAAAAGCAGCAGCAGGTAGATAACAAAAAAGTGCAAGGGGTCAAAGTTCAAGACTTGGTTTCCTGCCTTTCCTTAGAGAAGGGATTATCACAGGAGATGTGACTCTGTCCTAGAGATATGGTTGAGGCTATATTTCCTTCTCATGCTGTTTACTCAGGAACTCTGTCAAAGCAGATTCTCAAAAAAATAATTTTGAAAGAGAGAGATTTACATCTCTTTTCTGTCCATTCAGCTTTTTTCAGTAGTTGTGCAAAACAGAACTCCTGCAGGATATCTGTTAGTGAGAGAACTCATAGGATTGATCTTTAACCTTTACTGAGGAAGTTGTGGGATTAGGTATTTTCCTGTTATTTTTCCTGTTATTTTTCAATGGGCGCACTCTCATGGCCACCGCAGCTGAGACTGCTTCAGTTCACAGTGAAGCCAGCCCAGTCGCAATCAAAGCCTGTGGTGACTGCTGCCTGGCTACCTCTGATGTTTATTCAAAGCCCTGAGAGCTCTTTAGTCAATGGCTGGTGATTTCTGCCAGCATTAACCCTTCCCTTTAGGGAGGTGGGTTTTCTTCTGGCTCAGGGTGGGTCTAGAAATGCCATCCGGGATCTCTGGCCTGCAATCAGCGGCTTCAGGAGCCTGCTTAGTATGTTATTTTACTGTGATTGAGCTGGTACTCAACTTGCAAAACAAAGTCCTCTGATCCCTTCCCTTTCCTTTCCTTTCCTCAACTGGAAGAAGACTCTCCCTGAGCTGCACTGTCTGTAGTTGTGGGAGGGTGACACGGGCATTGGCTTGGCTACCGCTGCTGTCTCACTGAGTCACATGCACCCCAAGTCCACTGGCTCTGAACCAGCACAGCCACAGGAATTGCCCAAGGAATGCAGCCTTTGCGGCCTGACTGCCTTCCAAATTAATCCAGGGCCCAGGCCACTTTTCATCAGTTAGTGGTGGAGGTAGTTGGAACTCGGATTTTGGATTTCAGGGTGGAGGATTTCCCTATGGCAGTGCTACTACAAACGCTCCTTCTTTGGGTGCCAGCAGAATTCTGTCCTGTGCTGTGTTTCCCTGTGATAGGTTGGCCCCGAGTTCCAATGCAAGGTCCCACCTCACTTCACTCTCCCTCCCCCAGGAACGCAGATACTCTCTCCACTCTGCCCGTTTGCATGGCCAGGGGGATGAGAGAGGGCAGCATAAGCACATTGTCTTTTCTACCCTCTCCTTGCCTCTTTTCTTGATATCATGTTAGAACCAGGTACTCTGATCACTCACCTGAGTTTGATTCTTCTGAAGGTGCTTACTTGCATGGATAGTTGTTAATTTAGTGTTCTTGTGAAGGGACAAGTGCTGGAGATTTCTATTACGCTACCTTGTAAATTTGTTTTCGTTTTTTTTAAACTCTCTGACACTGTGTTTTACTCTTTCTTTTAATCTGTTTACATATATACCACACATATATATTACACATACACACGCATTACACATATTCTCTGCACACACATTATTTTCACTATTTTGGTCACTAAATCCAAAATGACTATGCATAGTCTGTTACCTCCGAGGTGAACAGTGGTTTCTGGTGATGTGAAAGTTGGGATACATGTGTGACTAAGATTTTGACATGACCAATACAACACTAAGAATATAGCATGTGTTTAGAGGGAAATTTACTGTTTAATTTCTATTCGACAGTGGTGGTTTGAATGTCTGTCTTAAAAGATATAGGGCTTAAGATCATTCAAAACATCAGGAAACATTATTTATTGCTCATTAGTCTTTTGTGTATAATCAATTACAATATATTCTTTAAAAGCTAATGAATTGTTATTCGAGTTTCTGCATCCTTGTACTTAGAACTGTACCTTTTTCAAAGTAGCAAACTCTCAATAAGCGGTCATTAAATGAAGGACACATTCTTTTTTTTTTGGTATATATTCCATGTGTTATGTAAAATACTATATTCCACCAATTCTAGGATGTACTTTTCCCCTACGTTTGAATATCTCTGTAACGAAAATACATCTCACAGCTATTATTTTGGCCAGATTGTGTCAAAACTTAGTTGTTATTGCCTTGTATAAGTGAACTTGGTCATGTTATACATATAGTCATGGCTGCACTGAGTTACTGGAATGTTTGTCCTATGCATTTTGAGTGTAACTATAAATATGTCTCCAAAAAGATTATAATTTGGCACCAAAATGTTACCAAGCTATTTTATACACAAATCATCACAGAAATAAAAATAAGGAATGGGTGAAAATTTGACATCAGTGAAACAAAAATTCATTCTTGGAAGAATAAATAAATTTTATATTTACTAGCAAAGCTCTGAGTAAGGGTTTTATAGGACCTAAGAAAAAAAGATTCTCAAAAATAGAGAAAATTATATTACCTTGTCTTGCTGAGGTTCATGCAAACAGATTGCCATCACACTCAGCAAATTAAAGTACCATATTCACAGCTTGAAGTACGCTGTCAGTTACTTGGAAAAAAATCCTAAGGACATTAGCAGACACTCTTTTAAGAAAGGCTGAATCAGTAACACTCTTGATGACACAGTGAATGCTATTATATATAAAAACTTAGAGTCTGAGAAAATAAAAAGTTATTCAGAGAAACCAGACTCTGTGTGAAGAAGTTTTAGTAATATCTTAGCCAATTTATTATACTTAGGGATTTCTGTCTGATAGTTGAAGAATGACAACTATTAAAACTTAGTCTAATTCTAGCTGAGTCTAAAAAAGCTTGTTCAATTAGCATAGCATAAGCATTCTAAGAGATAAGAAAGCATTGCAAAACAGTTTGACAACATTTTTCTTTCTTTCTTTGTGATACATAAAACATTGGTATCTCATTAAAACACTGATGGAGTCTTTGATTTGGTGAAATGTAGCTTTTTTCTTTTTGGTAATTTGGTTTATTTTTTATTATTTATCTACTTAGTTAATGTGTTTGTTTTTATCTGTAAAATTTAAAATACTTGCATTCATTGTTTCCTTACTTATTGATTTTTAATATATTAATTTTTCATAAAAGCTATGGTTAGAAAAATTTTTTCTCACATCTTATATATTTCCTTAAATGATGATCATTTATATTATTTTTCCATTCCTGAAGTTGGTATTTAACACAACTTTCTACATTTTGTTAGACTTAAAAAACAATGCAGAACTTACTCTCGACCCTTAAACCACTGATTATTCATTGCCTTATACATAATCTAGTTGTATGAATTCTGGGTTCATTTTTTAAGTTCATTATTTCAAGAGTCTGAGAAATTCTATATTTTATAAGTTTTTTCATGATAAGCATTGTTGTATTTACACTTAAATAAAATCTTTCTGTATTCAACTTTCCAGAATCACACTTTCATTTCATCAGAAATTTTTTCTTATGCCAGTGTCTTCTGGCAATTGCATGTTGCATTGGAGACATGTGAGATCATGCTAATGCTTTTTCCTTGCCTTTTTGCCTGGCCCGTGGTATATTTTCTGATTCTTTGAAATTTAATTGTATTATAATTGTTTTGGGCACTGATTTTTCTGTAAAATTTTTCCCATGAGACACACATTTAAGCTGGAAATTCCATCCTTTCTTTACTTTAGAAAAATGTTCTCCAATCATATACTTAAAGATATTTTTCTTTTAATTATTCTTAGCTTGAGTATCACAAATGAAGTATATAGTAATTACTTGCTCTTTCTAATCTCTCTAATCTTTATTTATTGTTTAATTATTTAATTTAATCTTTATTATTTTCTAGTTCATCTTCTGTCATTTTTCTTACGAAAGATTTTGTTACCAGTATACAATATTAAATTTTGCTACTTCTATGGCTCTTAGTTTTGAACTTTCTTATTTTCCATTTATTTTCTGAAACATAAGACATATAAAAATATGATTAGCTTTAGCTGATCTGTGAGCTAAATTTCATCTGTTTTTTGCTCTCTTATATCTCAATAGAGAATTTTTTTCAAGGTCCTTTTTTTCCTTTAATTTGCTTGAGAATATTGACTTTTCTCTGACATACTCTTACTTCTGGAGTTTTCATTTTGATGTATAATATGCTTCTTGAATTTTCATATGTTTGTTTTCTGCTTTGGGGATACTCTGCATGAATAAATTATCGGATCATTTTTTACTGCTTGTTTATTTGATGAAAGTGGTTTACTCTTGGCCTTCTATGTGCTGAAAAATATGATGGGAAGAAATGGAGAAATGAGCTACAGCAGCAGGAGGCTTCAATCAGATGTTTCAAAACATTTTCTCTTACATGTTAGCATTATTTGCTAATCTGGATATACAGTGCCCCTGAGTTTTTCATCCTTCCACCTCTTAGGTTTGAACAAGAGGTCTCCATGACTCATTGGGAGGCTAATTACAAAGCTAGGACTTTTTTTTTTTTTTTCATCTACATTTCTCCACTAGTTGTTTTAGTCCAATAGCTGAAAAACTTCTCTAGTTTAAGAAGTTAGGCCAAAAGAAAAAAGAAAAAAAAATAGAATGTTATTCATTTTAGTATTTCGCCTCTCATATTCTGGGTGTGAAATTCAGTGGATTCATTTTTGTACCTTCTCTGTGGACCTGTCCAAACCACTGAATTTTCATTGTTCTCATATTTTGCTTGAATTTTCAAAAAATGTGTTATTTGTCATCAGAAAAACCTGTATTCTGACATTTTGTTTAGTGTATTTCTGTAAGAAAAGGATTAGAAATATCTCAACAGATGACTGGTCATGAGAATTGTGTCCTTGGTTGTTGATGTGCTTACTCTCTATTCATATTTCTGTGAGTGTATGTATATGTGAGTTCATAAATGTGTGTTGGAATCATGATTATGAACAGCAAGGATATGCAAGAGATTATTTCTATTTGTATATCCTTTTAATCAGCTATCATTAAAGTAATAATACATTCAGTGTCATCTACTGAGAAATAATCTGTACTCTTTTTCATGCATGCACTAGGCAACAGTTTGTTAAATAGCATGATATTATTTAAAATTATTTCTGAAGGACTAACCTATTTGTGGACACAATGGACCATATTATTGATAACTTTTATATTTTATTGATTCTTGATTCCACATCCTCATACTGAACACAGTCTACCACAGTCTTTTTAAGCATTTTTAAAAATCATTTTTACAGGTACTGACATGTAAATCCAGGTAGCTACCAAAAAGCTTCTCTCACTCACTGCAACTATTAGTATCTCCTTCTTACAAGGAACACTGATTTTTGATTATTTTTTAGCTTGTCACCAAATTTTCTTACCATTTTCCACCAGGAATGTTTCACTGATTTGGAAACTTTAGACTACCAAACTACCAAGGTATTCTGTGGTTTCCAAGTTTTACACACAGTAAAATGGGTTGCTAAATATTTGCAATAGACAGAATTTTTGTGTCTTCCAAAATTCACATACAGAAATCCTACACCTACATATGATGTTATCAGGAGTTGGAGCCTTTGATAGGTTATTAGGTCATGGAGGCAGAGTCGTTGTGAATGGGATTAGTGTCCCTATTATAGAGACACTGGAAAGTTACCATATCCTTTATGCCATATAAGAACTCAGAGAAAAACATCCATCTATGAATGAGAAAGTGGACCCTCATCACGCAATGAATTTGCCAGTGCCTTGACCTGGGATTCCACAGCCTCTAGAACTGTGAGAAATAAATTTCTGTGGTGTAAAAGTAACCTAGTCTGTGGTATTTTGTTACAGCAGCTGGAACATTCTAAGACATTATTGTTGCTTTTCCTTTAGTGTTTACCAGTTTTTATTTAAACAACCTTTAAAAAAATCAAGTTGTACATCTTAAGTATATAATAAAAATATTTATTTCTACAGGATTTAAACATAAGTTCATAGACAACCCAGGTGACATATGTTAATGAATTAAGATCATTCCTCCCTGTGACAGCAAAGACTTTGTTAGTTGAATCGGCATTTCAAGTTCCTTTTCTTTTTTTCTTTTTTTTTTTTTTTTTTGTTTCAGCGTAATATGGGGATACAGATGTTTAGGCTACGTGTGTTGCCCTTGCCCCCCCCCATCAGTCCAGGTTTCAAATATGTCCATCCTATTCCGTGGTGCGCATTGCACTCTTTGTGTATGCATATACCGGTCCCCTCCTCCCTCCGTCCCCCTCCCCCCTCCCCCTTGCCCTTGTAACATTTTTTATTTGTGGATATGAGAGCCAGCCTCAGTAAAGCTTCATTTCCTGAAGTGTCCATAAGCAGATTTAGGTCCTACAGAGAAATAGGTTTGCCACACATTTTCCGTCTCGCTCAGCAACTGAACACTAATACATGTCAAGCATTATGGTCGTCTCTCCTGCTTTCGCTGTGCTTGTGACTAAGAGAAAATGGGTCATGAGCCCATACATGATGGCTTCACATAACTTGGGGCAAATGCCAGAAAACGAGGTGTAAGTAAAATGCCGCAGAGTGAACAGAGATACAGATTTCGTCTCATCAAAAAAGGGTCAAGAAAGGATTCATGAAAAGAATGCCGTGTCAGTTCGGCTCTGAATGCTCACGGCGTTGAAAGAGCATTCAGGTGAAATAAAGGTGTGGAATGAGGAGAGCTAGTCAAAGAGATTCCAGAAGTGACCTCAGTTCTTCCGGGACTGACTTGATATTAAAGTCTTCGACTCAGGCTCAAAGCATTGCATACATTTCCATGATTCCCCTGAATAAATTCCCTTACCTATAACACAAACTCTCTTCTTGGGCTGTTTTAAACAATTTCAGAAAATTCTCAGCGTTCAGCAAGTATTGTGGAAATAGGGCCCCAGGGCAGGAGGTCTAATGTCCTAAAGTTTTATATGCGAAATATTTGGTGTTCTGCTTTGCGGTGAATCTGTTTCCACAACTGAGACTTGTAAAGAAATTTGTAACCGCTTGTTACACTTGTTCATTTTCTCATGAACTATGTTGTTGACATTAAGAGCACACATCATATTTCCACCCAAGGGGAGGAGAAAGCAAGAGAACAGCTTTGAAACTTGCGAAATTTCCCAGTGCCAGGAACAAAAGGCCCAATATAAAATTGATAGTGAAATATTAGGAAAATATAAGCAGAAAGCTGGGACACCCTATTCCCTTAGCCTTTAAAATCTACCAGTCCCTGCTTGTTCTTTCTATTAATAGTCTTTCAAAACTATGTGGATATGAGAGGAACAGTTGTATGCCAAAAAACATAACCTCTCCTCTTTTATTTCTCAGATAAGAAAACTTAGGTCTAGAGACAAAATGTGGCTTTCTCAAATATAACATATCTCTTAATGTACTATATTGCCTTTTTATCGTCCACTGAAGGTCCCAAACAAATCCACTACATAGTAACTAGAGCCAGGCCTGGACTCCGGACGTTGGGTTTTGAGACAAGTAGATAACACCAAGCAAGGGCTTACATATGGTAGTCTCTTTGGTCATTATGTGCTTGGAAGATATATTCAGTGAAGACTTTTTCTATTTCTTCTGTTTCTTCTTAGGGAATCTATACTGGAAAATTCCTGTCTATAGACAAGCACTGTCCAATAGAACTTTCCGTAATGACAGCAATGTTCTATGTCTGTATTGTCCAATTCAAAACCACTAGCCACTAGCACTTAAATGTGGCTAGTATGATTGAGAAATTGAATATTTAATATTCCTTAACTTTAGCTAATTTAAATTTAAGTAGCTATATGTGGATAGTGAACAGCACAGCCATAGAAAATCAATTATTATTTACTCTGTTTAGATGCTTGGCCTATGTATGTTAACTGATTTGGAAATCAGTATTATGAACATAATTAATGACTATGGGACAAGAAAGCATTAAAAACTCTTAAAATGAAACATCAACAAAATCCAGATAAATGCATGTATAAAAATATATGAAAGTCAGACATCTACCAGTGATAGGGAAACAGAAGAATTTGTGTAAGCCAGTATATTCAAGGAAAGGATGGTTAGAAAAATGAGAGATCCGGAAACAGTCTTCTAAGGAATAATTATAGGATTTAGAACTTTTTAGCTTAGAGAAGAGAAAACTGTTTGGTAAAGGTCATGTGGGGGCAAGTAAAGAGATTTTAATCTGGAGGGAAAGATGCTTAGAACTGGCAGGTGCCATATGGGGTAAAGATATGATTTACTTTTACAAGACCTCACAGATACAAATCCTCAAGGTTCTAAGAAGAAAGTTCAGTCATTCAGAAGGTCCTGCAATAATAGCCCAGCACCAGCTGGAAAGCCAGTGGCGAGGGCAGTGGCATCGGAAACGAAAGAAGCAATAATGGATTAAAAATTAATTTCAATAACTGTAACACTGTAACACCCGACTAGATCCGTAAATTCTGTAAGGACAGACATCTTTCCTTTCTGTTGTATTCTTAATGTATGTGATAGTTATCAATAAATATTTGGTGAATTAATGAATAGGTAAATAAATGAAAGAAAGAAAGAGAAATGGAAATAAATCTCAAACCTTTCTATTTTAAAAGAAGCTGTTTTTCTCCTAGAGTCACTTTTTTGTCAGTAAAGTTTAAGCTGATTTTTTTTCCAATCTCTACCACAGGGGGCGCCAGTTTCCTGTCCTCATTCAAAAAGAAGGAGCTTGCTAAGAACCAAGGTTCTGAAATCCCCCAAGGTCACCACCATGCCTGGCTGGCCTGATTGTTGAATAAATGCATCTGAATACTTCTTGTTCTTAAATGCTTTTCTTCAAAGGTATGTTTGATTGGATCAGGGACAGGGGACCTGGGCAAGACTCAGACTGGACCAAGTTTTGCAAAATACAGAAATCTTGTCATTTCAGACAGTTTCCCTCACAATACTTTTTCCTTTCTGCCTTTCTCACATTCTCAGGCCTCTGTCTTGCAGATATTAAGTGACAGGACACAGTTGATCATGAACACATGCAATCCTGAAGAGACCTGGACTACCATTTTAAGGAATAATTGGAAAATTCTCAGCCCAGAAACATGTTACCCATCACCTTTAGCTGATTGAAAGTAGGCTTCCTCGGGATTTAGTTGAGCATCTATTATGCTTGGCACAGGTCTAGGCACATGGGCATAGAGCTGCTTGTCTGGTGGAAAAGAGTTTAGATCTTGTAATTTTCCATATATCTCAGAAGGTAGACTTTATGTTAGATATGATCTTCTCTCAAAGACTATCCCTGTCTTGTGAGTGAACTTACAAAAATGAAATCCCCTGACTAATATCACCAGCAAACAAAGTGGCAGAGTTAGGCTTTTAACTGGGGACTTTTTAAATTCAGGATTTTTCATTCAGGCTTTTAACTCAGGACTTCAAGTCCAGTGCTTCCTCCTGTAAACCACTATCACCTGACATAGATTACTCTTCACCTATTTCTTCTATAGGAACTTTAGATAACATCCTCCTATTAAAAGGGCGTATGCATTTATACCCAGGGACAGAAATAGGACAGAAATAAAGAAGTGCCTCCAAATAAAAAAAAAAGTGTCTACAAGTGCTTAAAAAAGAGAAGGAAAAGCGGCTTGAATTTCTGAGCTTAGGAAGAACTAACTAGCCTAGAATGGAGAGGCAGGTATTAGGAGAGCAGAGCTTGAGAAATATCAGATTTTCTGATTTATAGCAGGGAATAGATCACCCGTTGAACTAGAAATAACCAATCAGGACTAATCCACACTTGGAAAACACAGTTGCCTGACACTCTATAAAGTTTAGGTTAATTTCTTATGATATTCAAAATGTGCATATCGTGAGGTTTCGATCTGACCACTAGAGGATGCTGTAGGCTGCCAAGCGACTCGGCTGAGCCAGACCCTAACAGCTCTCAGCAAACACGGTGCTAACAGGAGTTATGGATGCAAGATGGCTTCCAGCACCTGTATGGAATGCCAGAGGACACTTGAAGGGCACCTCTAATATTAAGGAATTTTCCATGGTAAATGGAATTTAAATCATTGAATGTTACAAATTGTCATGTCTAATTGGACCATTCTACAAGTCTGGAGAGAAGATGCTTGGCGATCATAAGCAGAGGCAAGACATAAACCCAGATTGTCTGCCTTTAAAGTTCTGTTTTCTCTCTGAGCCATCAGAAAGCATGTGGATTGCTATGTTCATGGATGGTGCTTATGTTTTAAAAGAGATGATTTACAAACCTGAATCTGTTTAGAGAAGGGTAACTACCAGTGTTGATAAGAATTGGAAATTTTGCCCTATGATGAGTAGTTAAAAGAAGTAGGAAAATTGGGGCTGAGAAAAGGGAAAGCCTTAGAACTAAGTGGGTTTTTTGAAACAATTTAAAGGATAAGAATGTGAACACCATGAAAGCAGAAATTTTTTCCTTTGTTCAGTGCTCTATTACCGGCTCTAAACACATAGGAGGTGCTCAATTAATATTCTTTTTGTTACATAAATAAATGGGGAAAAGGAATGAACATGTTCTAGTTGCCCCTAAAGGGCAGAGTTTAGACTAATTGGGTAAAGATTAAAGAGATACTGATTTTGGCTCAGTAAGAAAATGTACACTGTAATGTTGAAGATCAGCGGCTCTGATTCAGTGAGCCTGGGCTTGAATCTGGTCTCACTGCTATCAATCCCTGTGTCCCAGGAGAAGTCAAGAGATTCTCAAAATCTCAGTCTCCTCGTCTCTAATACGGTTAATGATAATAATGCCTTCGAAGAACAATTAGCTCACAGCCTGCCGTATAGTAAATATTCAAGAAGTATTAGCTATTATTTTTATTATTATCTTGTAACCCTTTGAGATCACTAAAAAGGCAATTAATTGTCTCCTGGTACATACACATTTCTGTGATAGGGACTTTACTTCTTTATGTAACAATGCATTGCCTTATCGAATTGTCACAGATTTTGTGGAAGGCATGCCTCAACTGGGTACAAGATTGGACTAAAGTCTCTGTGCTTTTAACTGTAAAAAATTCCAGAATTATAAACCACACCTCCAAAGTAGAAATTCAAGAGTAGTGACTGAGAATAAATTTTCTGGACTGAGAAGGGTTTTGTAGTCCCAGGAGGGAATAGGGTAATAAACCTGTTAGGTCCAGAGCTGAGAGAGAGACACGAAGCCTCGCGTGCAGCAAAATGCTGTTTATTTTGAGCATCTGGGTGCAGGTGAGCGGAGGTGAAAAAGCGTCTACTCCGAGGGAGGGAAAACTTTGGGTTTTATAGAGGGTTTTTCCAGGGGGAAATGAGTAACACCTGCAGAGATAGGGAAAGGATAGCTTCGTCTTTATGAAGGGGGTAGGAATGCCAGCGTGGCTGCAGCTGTCTGTGGTTGAAGTTAGATTTATAACCTTGGACTCTCCAGACTCCTGCGGCTTTTGTTTCATAGACTTTAGGATAATTTTTGGGTTCCCACCTGAAACAAACCTAACAAAACCCAGCTTACATTATTAGGTCCCCATTCCTGGATAAAGAAAAGACTATAATTGTCATTAAATGCAAGACCACAGGCAAGTTCCAAGAGGACACAGTCATAGGGTCAATACATTGTTGTAGTTTCCTTTATTGCTTTCAGAGTATTTGAAATATGAAGCTATCTGAAGAGAACAGTATAGCCAAAAAATTTTTGTCCCATTGGAGAAGCCAATTTGTATAAGATGAAACATTTTTTAACACTAAGCCTCCTGAGAAATAAGAACATGAAAAATATTGACCCTTTATTTCCATTTGTCTGACCAAATTTATCCCTTAAAAACCTTAGGTTATTCCAAGTATGTAGAAATAAAATGTATTTGCATAATAAAGGAGGCAATTTCATAAAACTGTACAAAACTCTTATTTTCCAAGCTCTAGCACTGCCAACAACTTCCTTTGTTTTCTTTCATTGTTTAAATGGTAGCTAAATTTTAGCTAAAAATATGGAATATGTAGATAATAAAATGATGTTTGCAAAAAAGGAAGGAACAATATAGACTTTTGTTTTTAAACAAATCAAAAGTTACTAAAAAGCCAACAAATAACAAAAACAAATAATATCTCCTGGTTGGAGATCAGGTGAAAAGCCTCTTACATGGGTGAGATGCTGTTTGTGGTTATATGATTTTTAGATGTGTTAAAAATAAGTAAATAAATCAAATGGAGGCCAGGGTTTAGATACCCCAAAGCCAACTGTCCATAGCCATGTAACCAAAATTTAAATCATTCTGATATTCTACAGACAAATCAGTGTACACAGCTCTGTTGCCTTAGAAACAAACAGATGCCAGCCAATCACAAAAAAGGTCAAAAGACTTCTTCATTTATGCTCTATAAATTGTGCTGTAACTGCTGTAAATTGACATTTCATACCATTTCTTCAGTTTAAGTTTCCCAGTTCACAAACTGTTCTTTTGTATTCACTATAAACTCTTAAAATTCTTACTTGATCTGATTGCATTTTTGACAGATAATAGAAAACTCATTTTACCCATTGCATGTGTAGTCATGAATAAGAAGTGTAAAATTAAAGAATTTTTTTTACTTTTATATTATTCTCTGTTGGAGGAAGAAAAAGAATAAGAAAATTGAGGATTAGAATCAGAGGAAAAGTTGTATTAGAAATAGAAAATAAGAAAGATGTATAACTGTGGAAGTTAGAAAAAGGCAAAAGTAATCCTAGCATTCTCGGAGGCCGATGCGGGTGGATCGCTCAAGGTCAGGAGTTCCAGACAAGCCTGAGCAAGAGCGAGACCCTGTCTCTACTAAAAAGTAGAAAGAAATTATCTGGACAACTAAAAATATATATATAGAAAAAATTAGCCGGGCATGGTGGCGCATGCCTGTAGTCCCAGCTACTTGGGAGGCTGAGGCAGGAGAACTGCTTGAGCCCAGGAGTTTGAGGTTGCTGTGAGCTGGGCTGACGCCACGATACCCTAGGCTGGGCAACAGAGCCAGACTCTGTCTCAAAAAAAAAAAAAAGCAATAGAAAAAGGCGGAAAATGCCATCCATGTTGTTATGTTATTGCATTAACGTGACCTGGATCCCTCAGTAAATCTGCTCTTACCTTTAGCTTGCCTGGACTTTCTGACAAGTGTGCTCTCACTGCCCTGGTTCCCAGGGGTCCCACTGCCCTGGTTCCCATGTGCTTATTTGCAGGGAACGCTTTCCCATTCCAACAACATATTCCTAATGCTTGTTACTGCCCTGCGCTTGAGGTCTTTTCCTTTAGCATGGACTGGCAGAAACGTCACATCGGTGCAGTGAGATTTGCAAGAGGGTGGAAGAGACAGAGTTTGGCTGTTTTTAAACTCCCTTGCATTAGTTGGTTCTATAGGACATTTGAACTGTACTTTCTTGGAGAATAACTACATCATAAAATGGATCAACAATAAAAGTTGTTACGGGACCAGGTACTGTGCTAAGATGATACCCTAACTGTTCAAGTACTCAGCTGAGCGCTGCTGTCATGTGAGAACCATGGAGCAGGACCTAAGGAGTCAAAGGGAGAAAACATATGTCTCATGTCCTACCTCCTCTAGCTCCTGCTTTACTCATTTGCTCTAAACTAAGTGTGCGTTTTATTTATTCAGTCATTTATTGACTGGCTTTATCATCTTGGGAGAGTTAACAAACTAGAGGAAAGCAACTCTTATTTTATCTGATTAGAATCAGATTGTGCATTTTAATAGAAACGCCACAGAAGTGATGCTTTTTGGTGCATCATGTAAAGGAGACACATGATGTCTATTTGTTCTACTCTTGTTGATGTCAACTTTGATTACTTGATTAAAGTGATACAGTATCCCCCCTCCTTATCCATGGGGAATACATTCCAACACCCCAGTGGATCCCTGACACTGAGGCTAGTACTGAACCCTATATACAGGCATACCATGGAGATATTACGAGTTTGGTTCCAGACTACCACAATAAAGCAAGCCACATAATTTTTTTTTCATGAATTTAAAATACAATCTGGCAAGACCAAGAAAAGTTAGGAAAAAGAGTATGAAATTTCATTTCTCCGACTTCAGGATCAGATCATTGTGCCCTTGATATCCTGTGTGAGATCTCTCCTAGGGGCAGGAAAGGAGATTAATATTTATTCCATCTGTTGATTCAGGTGGCATAAGGGCTGACTATTATGACCTCAGAAAGTCAACCACTGGCTTAGTTTATCCAAGGTCATCGAGATCAAGCCTGTGCATAAAATTTTATCTCAAGCTTGAAGCTCAAGTGAGATTGCATAACTAAAGCCACTCTCGTCCTCTCGTTTGTATATTTTCTATAAATATCTAGTTTCTCAAATGCTCTTTGGGCCAGTTTCAATATCTAGTTAATTAATTAATTAATTAAAATAATTGACGTGCTCGTTTTGCATTTGTCTCGGGGTCCTGATTTTAGCATTTTGAGAATTATATTTCAACAAGGGTTAAGAGTTTAATAGATTTATTTGACAGATAGATTGGAGTTTTATTAAGGATTGAGAAATTTATTAAAAAGAGAAATGGATTCTGAGAAAAAAAGAAGGAATTTGGACTTAGGGTAAAAGAAAAGAGGTTTCGAAGAGTTGCAATGAGGAGAGCTGCTCCCCTGATGTCTAAGTCCCCATTCCTGGGCTTGGTCCTGCCTTTTTTCCATGGCTTTCATTCAGAATTAAATGCACTTGGTCCAGAACGGTGGACCGATGACTCAGGAAAGACCTTCAGCTTGTAGCAGTAGCTAGAGCCAGGGACACGTAAAGCAACAGTGTCCCAGGAGGCAGTGGAGCAGTGGGCAGGTGCAGAGATCTCAAAGATTTCCTCACAAGGTTTTGTGTCCTTGGTGGGAAAAAGAAAAAAAAAATACCTGCAAAAGTCAAACTCCTTCATTGTGCATTTTTCTAACATGGATTTGTTGGCAAGCTCCAGGCTCCCAATTTCACATTTCAGATCGATTGTGAGACACAAATCGAATAATAATAAAATGTAAATACGGGATGTAAATATTTAAAGAAAGCTGGCTCATACATATGTGAGATAGACCATGAAATCTGTAAGCTCCACTTTCCGACAGCTCTTTTGTCCATCAGTCCCTCTGCACCTGGAATGCCTTTCAGAGGGAAATAAGTACTTAGCTGTTTGTGGGACCTAGAGGGTAATTTGGGGGTCTCGAGGTAGGAGGTGTCAGGGAAATTTTTCAAAAACTTGCAGCCTGAAGGCAAAGATTGGGGCTTTCAAGGCTTTCATAAGAAAGGTTCATATCTGGGGGAGGGGTTTATGTAATAGAACAGCTGAAATTCAGAGAGCTCCTTCTACATGCCAGACATGTGCTCAGGTCTTTACAAACATAATTCACTTAAGTCTCCATTTAGTAGACAAAGGCGGCTACTATCCTGGCCTCATAGATGAGGACAATGGGCTGAGTGAGGATAGGGTCACCAGGTCACACGGTTAGGTGTTGGCAGGATCAGGACTGTAACCAAGGAAGAGGCCAAGCTGGTTGTGGGAGGGGACACAGTTTGGAGCTCTGGGAAACTCAGAGTCGATGAAGGCCATTTTTTATTGGCAACCCACTTCTCAAGGTCCTTGGGAATTTTCTGAATGAAAATCGTGATGTTCCCCCAGGGCCTCAGCTGCCCTTTGCAACCAAGATGCTTCCTTCGCAGCAGCATAAGCTCAGTGATGATTTACCCGGCTGACTGTTGTTAATGCCTAATCCTCAAGAGCACCAAGCCTAGGGAGGCAGGGAGAAGGGACCCCACGCAAGTTGGGTGCTTAGAACGCCCTCAAGTTTCCCCACGTTTCCCCAAAGCCAGAGCGCTGAGGCCTTTCCTCTTTATTGCAGGTGAAAATGAAACCTTTGACAGTGCATCCTTCCGAATGCAAGAAGTTAGCAGTCTGCTTAGAAGTAATTCCTCCCTCTCCCTCAACCCCAACACCCAATCCATCAGCAAGTCCTCGCACTTCTACCTCCAAAATGGATGTGAAACAGTCCAATTTTTCTTTATATCCGCTACCACCACCCTAATGGAAACATTCTCATCTCTGGCTCGGGTGACCATAGCATGCTAACCGCTGCGTCCACGTTCACCCACCACCAGTACATTCCCACCGCGCTTTAAACCAAATTCAAACTCTTCAACAGCCCTTCGTACCATTTAAGAAAAACTCCGGTTACCCTGGGGCGGACTGCAAGGGCCTGCGTGATTTAGTCCTGACCCAGCCTCCCGACTTCCCTTCACGCCCGTTTCACGCACCGCAGCCCAGCTTTCCCAGCCTTCAGAGACATTTCTCGTCCCTGGCTTTCTCTCCTCAGAGCTCATCCTTCCACACGAAACTCTCTCTTCTCAGCTCTCACATGACTCACATAACCAAATGTCATTTCTCAGTTTAAACATCACACCTCTGTGAGTCACTCCCACTCACCTTACCTTTAGTCCTGCTTCATGCTCTCCATCTTTCATTGCTTCATAGTACTTGGGAAAATGCACTTCTGTTTTAGTGGCTGATTTTTGTTCTTGTGCTGCCCCAGCCCCTAGACTCTAAGCTCCGCGAGGGCAGGAACTATGTCTGTTTTACGCTGTACTCCCTGGCCCGTGTTCTCTACTCTTATTGCTGTTGTAAGACATTTTGAATCCCTAAACACTGTAAAAATGATAAAAAGTATGATGCTTACCATAGATAACTAAAAATAAAAACCATACTAAAGTTTTATTAAAATAAAACTTGCACATACACTGAAATTAAACTGGCTTCTTTGTAAATTTTCTGATTGCAAAATTTTGAAAAAGGTCATTGAAACAGAACTTTTCTCTTTTCTTTGGTGTCTCTGATTTTTTTGTTAACCTAAGCCCATGTGGTATCTGCCATTTGGGTAATATACAACTGCCCAGGACCTGAAAGGGAAAAATTGTTTCTTGTTTCAGCCTCAGAGCAAAGGTTTGTATCATCATGTAAATCTTACTTAATAAATCTGTAGTGGAGCAGTGGCCACTGTTCGCATCATACCTCTGTTTCTACTGTAGGAAGAATTACTCTTTTGGTCTCTCTTCATTCCTTCTGATCCCACACAGCTTGTCAGCTCCTTAGCTATTGACAAACCTTAGTCCCCTATATAAATAAACAAAAGAAAAACGGAGGGAAGAAGTTGTGTGTTTTTGAGTGTTCAGAGAAGGAGAAGGCAGATTCTTTCAACAAACATGTAAGCGACACGTAATAGGTATTAGGGTCAAACAAAAATTGAGTAACGTGTCACGTTCTTCCACATATCAGGACTTGCATATTTGAAACTACTTGCTTCCACTCCAGCTCTCATTCCGCCCGGTAATATTTCCCCTGGGCTCCCAAACTAGATTTTGTCTGCTCTCAGAGCTCCCTGTATTTCTCTTTTGTAGTGCTCAACATAATTTCTTTTAAGTAATTATGCAATTTCTCTTTCCTTTTAGACTATAAGCTCCATGAGGGGAGTGCTCGTGTAATCTGACTCACGGTTACATCCCTGGTACCTAGTACCAGCACACAGTAGCAGCCAGCTGTAAGCATTTGTTAGATTAGTGAGTCAATAAATGAATAAGTGAACAGTATCCCTAAACTCAAAGAGTTTACACTAAAATAAGAGAGAAAGACAAAGAAAAAATATCTATCATTCACCATCGTGAGTGTAGTAATTAAGATGTATCAGCGGACCATGGGAACCTCAGTTTTAATGTTAATGGTATCTGTGAGGATGCCCTGAAGAAATTGATAGATAAATCTTAAAGGTTGAAAAGTTGGGGAAATGAAGAAAGTTTGAGAGGAAACAGAGTAAGGAAAGACAGAAGAGTCCACCTGCTATGGAGAGAGTCATCTATACGATGGTTGGCCACAGGAGTGCAGAGTTCGTGGGAGAGTTCTCCTGATATATTTGCTTACTGATACTGTTGATAAAGAGTCCACAGTGAGGTCAGAATGATATCCTTATTCTTAGCAAACTCAAGAAGATCCTTACAGCGAAGTTAACTCAGGAACAAGAATAAAGGCTTCATGTTCTCACTTACTACCAGGAGCTAAGCTATGGCTATACAAGGACACACAGAGTGGTATAATGGACATTGGAGACTCAAAAAGGGAGAGGTGGGAGGGGGTGAGGGATGAAAAATTACCTGTTGGGTACAAAGTACTTTATCTGAGTGATGGGAAAGTCCAGATTTCACCATTATACAATATATACATGTAACAGAATTCAACTTGCACGTCCTAAATGTACTGAAACAAAAAAGAAGGTCCTTACTGCTTGCATTTAATGTTCTCTGTAAATATACAATGTGTTAATAATCTCTTATAGAGAAGAAAGGGGATAAACAGAAGTCACTCCTGAACTCCTTTTTTTTGCCACTTTTTTTGGGAAAATCAGGGCATTTCATTATCTCTGAAATAAACATCTCCAGAATTCCTTATAGTCTGCTGACTGCTGGTCTGCAGTCATAACAGTTTGTAGAATAATCCTGAGTGATTTGAGTATTTTGGAAACATCCAGAAAAATGTGCTATGCATAATCATAGTTATTAAAACTTATGTCTGTGACAATATCAATTGATATCATTTATCATTTATTACATGCCAAGTACCCCTCAACATTCTACACACATAAACTTTAATCTTCAAAAAAAATCCAGGGAGACCAAGGACTTCCAACGACCCTGGGAGTGTGCCTAGAAGCAGATCTTCGACCTCAGTCCGTCCTTCAAATGAGACTGTAACCCTGGCCGACTGCTTGACTGCAACCTCATGAGAGACCTTGGGCCAGAAACTTTGAGCTAAGCCACTCCTGGATTCCTGACCCACAAAAAACTGTGAGATCGTACATGTTGTTTTAGGTGCCAAAATAAAAAAAACCCACTAAATAACATTTCAATAGGGTTGGTACTGCAATGATGTCATACATACAAAGAAACCGAGGCAGAGCAAAATCAACCAACTTGCCCAAGGTCATCGAGAAAACAAATGAAGCCTGGACTCAATCCAGGCAGTCTGTCTCCAGAGTCCACACTTTGCAGCTTCCTCCCGTTATCCTGTGGTATCTCCTGAAATTTTAATGTGGCTTTTGGACCAAGACCCACGCCCTACTTTCTCAGACATCTCACAGATTTCAGAAGTCAAAGTTGGAAAGGTCCCAGGAGAGGCAGACAGTTTGGTCACCATTAGTACTATTGGACGAGAAGCTCTTAGAAGGAAATCAGTGTTTCCCAAAAAACACCGTGAATGCCACTGAGGTTATGCCAGATGACTTTGAACATACATGGGCAAACTCTTTACTTCCATAGCTTTGTATTTGTAAAATCTGTGTCAGGTAAATATTACGCTAATATTCATATATGCTAAATAAGATAATTACTATAATTATCTTAGCATTTAATTATGAGAAATATCAAAAATATGCAGGCAGTCCCCGGGTATGGACAACACCGCTTACGATGTTCAATAGTTACAAACGGGCTCTCAAGGCTCCACATAAGAATAATTTATAATTAAATAATTAAATTAATAATCCGGGAACCAGTTTTT
This sequence comes from Avahi laniger, assembly GCA_963575035.1. Classification (NCBI taxonomy): domain Eukaryota; kingdom Metazoa; phylum Chordata; class Mammalia; order Primates; family Indriidae; genus Avahi; species Avahi laniger. The sequence continues at coordinate 33,137 of CAUYSK010029231.1, read as the reverse complement.
TCCGCACATGTAAACAAACCCACATCGTGTAAACGGTTCATTGGTGCATCCTCTTACCCTAGTGGCTAGTCTCATAGATACAGATCCAAGAAAGTTTACGACAAAAGAATTAGCTGAAGAGTTTTGTCTCATCAAAGTGGGATTTGCTAAGCTTGAGGAGCAAGATCCTAACATTGGGGGAGTTTACAAAGCTTAACTGTGCAATTAGTGAGACCATCAGCTGCTACAATGTTATTTATGCTGAAAAAAAGAAACAAGCTGTGCAAACATCCCTACATACCTTTTTTAAGAAACTGACTTCAGTGGTAAGCTCCCTTCTGCAGCAACAGAATCAAATCCTGATTCTCCAGCCCCCCCTCCGTCCTCTCCAGCACCTTCTCCATCATCATCTTCCAATTCGTGTCAGCTACCTTCTTGCCTCAAAAATGCCCCTTCCGGTAAGCAAGATATTGATGCAACATTAGGTGAACGTTAACTTTTAATATTCTTTTTTTTGAAATTTCTCCTGTCTCCTGTCTAAACTTTTTGTATGAGTTTATTTTTATGTTCTGTTTATTTGAATTAAAAACAAGAACACAATGGATTTCTAACTTATTATTACAGTACAGGAGTAATATTATTATTATTACAATATTACACTGCATTATTATTACCATATGTGAGCCATTATAGTATTGCTATTGTTATTATTATTATTACCATATATGTGCTGTTCATCAGGGATCTGAGTTACATACAAATCAGACCCAAAGATGTTCTCAGCAATGTATTTCATCTGTAACCTGGGGACTGCCTGAATATGTGAACAGATAATATTATAATAATTTATAGAGCCATGATTCAATGAAAAAAGTTGTTATTTTATTTATTTGCTGGCTTATTCATCAACAAATATTTACTGAGGACCTGATATGGTGCAGACACTGGTCACATACAAACAAATAACCAAAAATCCCTACACTTTCATAGTTTTCATTCTAGTGGGGAGAGACAAACAGCAAAATATTTAAAAGCACAAATAAACAATCGAGTATATTATTAACATTATAATGTAGTATACTATATCAAATTATACTGTATATATTATAACATACATTATATTATATAGTATATTATTAATATTATTATAGTATATAGAAAAATAGGGCATGGTTAAGAGAGGGGATAGTAATAGGTATGAAATTTTAAATTTTCTTTTTTAATTAAAAATTATTATAAATGAAGTTGAAGTCTCTGTTTTACTAAAACAATTAAGAATTTGTTTTTAGTTCCTTTCTTTGGGGCCACTCCCTTGCCCATGCCAATATTTATTTATGTTCTCCTGAAGCCAGAGACAAATTTCATTTTAAAATGAATACGTGACAAATCAAGTAAATCATAAATAATTAAAATAAATACTTAAAGAAAACTATTATTAAATAATGATAACAGTGTTACATGGATATGGCCAAAAATGGGAAAGTAGTATTTGAACGGTTACATTGGGGAACTGTTCAAATAGCAAACACCAAACTTGTCTCTCCCCCAACTGACCCCTGAGCAGTGACTCCTGTGTTTGTGTTGATGGGAGGAGAGGGAAATCTATTAATAGAATCACCTCGACCAAGTCAGCTCTTCCCGCTAAAGACGAAATGCTGTCACGTGGCCAGCTGGGAAGGTTCTGTCACCTGGGTATCTGAGCTTCTACAGCCTACAGCTTCCTTCTCTGTCTACTTACAGGGCCATCCCTGTGGACAAAGCAAAATGCAAAAAGAAGCAAGATGATCACAACCCATCCCTTTATGTCAGACAACTACACTGTATCATGCTGATTTGGAAGTGTGTGCAGGCTGTGTGGACTGCTGAGGCTCTGGTGGAAGGCAGAGGCCATTAGCCTCAGAAAGTAAGGTGCAGGTCCCCTTGGAAAGGACAGGGAGCCAGTGTCAGGTGCCAAGGAAGAGCTGCAACTCTTCCCTAGACCACATAGTTACCTTCAAGTCAGTTTTATTAGAATAAGCCCCTGGCATCAAGAGTGACCCCACGGAGGAAAACATCTTCTCATGTTTTAATATGAATTACTTACAAGTGAGTAACAAATAATTTTAGGTAACATTTGTTAAACAGTTACTATGGGCTAAACATTGTGCTAATGCTTTACATACATCATCCCATTTAATTCTTATGACTCATGAGGATCTATGATTATTTTCATTTTACAGATGAGGAGACATAAGTTCAGGGAAGTTAATTAATGTGTCTCAGATTATACCTATAGTAAATACTGGCACCAGAAATGGAGCCTAGACAGTCTGACTGTGAAACCTGTATTAATCCCATTTGAATTTATAAATAAGTCTGAGTTAAGAACAAAGATTATCTCCATTCCATGGAGGAGCGGCAGAAAAGCATAGCGGTTAAAAGAGCAAATGTTAGGGTGAGAAGGGTCAGTTTTAATTCTGGCTCTGCTGTTTATTAGTCATGTGGATTTAGGAAGTTTATCTAACTCCTCTAAGATTTACAATGTCCTCAACTGTCAGGTTTCGGAGGACATTTAATGCCTTAGGGCCTCTAAGTCTTTGCCAACACCACCATCCTCATCATCATCATTATCATCATCGCAGCTGTCAAGTATTTAGTGTTTTCTCACCTTAACTTTTTCTACCTTGAACCTGAAATTGCCATGTTGTTTACTTAACCTCTTAGTTTAAGAGGTGGCTATAATGTACTACTATATGACTAATAATAGTAATAATAGTAAATATTATTGTACACTTACCAAACGTCAAGTGCTTTTACTGCATTATATCATTCGATCTTTACAACCACTGCATGAGATAAATACTAATGTCATCTATAATTTATAGTTAGAAACAGAACTTTCCTAGAACTCCACACTGCTGATTTCACTTTCCTTTTCCCTCCCTACCACCCTGACTGCCAGCTGACTTTGGAACTCCATGAAAATGGCATGGAATTGCCTGCAGGAAATGGAACACTCCAGGAGTTTGACACTAAAAAGATCTGGCACTGTCCCCCAACTGGTGCTACCAAGGACCGTAGATGTTCAAAGGAATTTACATTTCCTCTGCTCTAACTTCCTTTTCCTTAGGGAAGTGTCAAATGCCTCCAGGTCCTCTTCGGAGGGGGAGCTGGAAAAACAGTGAAAGCAAGTAACTCACCTGAGAACCTGAAATAGTGCAAAGGAATCAAACAGACTCTTATTTTATTACAAAGTGCAGCCACTCACTTTGCTTTTTAACAATCTCGAATGGCATTGAGCAAAAGAGGCTATAGAGGACAAACACAATCAGAGTGATAATGATCTACTATAATTTTCTCCGTATTTGTTATTAATACATTTTATTGGAAAACCAAAGAAAATGAGAAAAACAGCTAAGTCGTTTCGTATGTTTCGATCTAGATTTCAATCACATTTTAATTATTCTCTTCCCGTGCCTATCCACCCTCGCCCCATTTTTAAAGAGCCGGAGTCCAACGTAGGAGCGACCAAAAGCATCCCAGAGGACGGCACCACAAATTCGCTCCCCTCCAGCCCCTGCGGCTTGCATCGCCCATCTCCCCTCCCCCTTGGCCTGGCCGCTTACCATTGGCCATTGCCATGACAACCAGCAGCTGCCGGGCCCGCGGCCTCTACCGCAGCAGGGGTGGGGCCGTGGGGGAGGAAGAGGGAGAGGAGGAGCCAGAGGAGGTGTCTGCTGCAAGTTCCTGGCTGCTTCCGAGCTCACCCCATCCTCCGAAAGGGAGGAGGCCCGAGTGGTGATGCTGCTGCTGTTGCCGCCGCCGCCGCCTCTGCTGCTGATACTCTAGTGGGGCTGGAAGGGTGGTTCCTATTCGCACCGTCGCCAACCAGAGACGGAGGGAAAAAAATCCCAGCAGCCGCTGCTGATGTTGGGCTCGGAGGCTGCATCCGACTTGGTCACAAGGAAAATGGATTCAGTTTGCATCTCTCTCTCCTTTAAACAGCTTCTCCGGGTCTCAGCATGGTGAGTAGGGGACACTGAGGCTACCCTCGTGGTTTAGCACGTTATTAAATGACCTGTGTATACATTTGGGGCCTGCACTTGAACAATGACTCCCGTCCCTCAGGCTGGGGTGGGGGGGTTGTGAAGACAGAAATGGGGATGGAGGGAGAGGAAGGTTGCCGGGAAGACAGAAGTGAGAAGGCAACCAATTGTATTTTGGTTTTTTTTCTTTAAAGGATGTTCTGATTTTATCTCGAACTGGCTCAGAATGCAGACTGAGCCACTTGGTTCCTTTCCTCCCAAGCTTAGCAACAGAATGGGGGGGGGTGGAAAAGGAGCTAACAACAAGAAGGGGGTGTTATTGAAAGGAGTCATTTCATTTGCAGCTCTCACATATAGGGTTGGGCCTTCTTAAAAACACATTTGGTGTCTCATAAGCTTCTCGGACTCATTAGAAGGTGGTTTTGCTTATTTTCTTTATTGCTAAGAAAAAGTAGGCACAGAATTTAGCATTCTATTTTATATTCTAATGTACTCTTGTTGAGAAACCATTTATGGATCCAGAGTTGCATTTTTAGGATGTAGATTTTATTGTGCACATACATATATGTAACTTATGGATATACATATCACATATACACATGTTACTGAGCATTTATATTGCATTTATGAAGCATCTTAATATGTAGAGTGTGCTAAGCCATCATTTTCATGGGTTATAAATGTCCTTGCATGTTTGGAAGTAATTGCATATTTTTGAAACTATGCTTCTGATTTGCGTTATTTTTCATTGGCTTCATTTGGATTAATGGGAGATTTATTCTTGTTATTGTCTCTTAGTTTCATTGTGACCAATTAGGACATATGCCTAATCTGTATCATAGAACTAGATGCGAATTCAGAGCCTGCCTCTTTTCTTTATTTTTAATAAGGTTTGTGGAGAGTGATATTGAGGGCCCTGAATTTACAATGATGAGAAAGGGAGGTGGCTTGTGGTATTATTTTGTGTCCAACATCTTGCCAAATGAATGTTGAAACAAATCAGTGTTCTTGAAATTCCACCCCAACCTTTTCATGTTTGTGCCTTGTGTCCCAGGAAGTACAGCTGAGCTGGAAGGTGAAATGAATTCATTTGATTTAATAGTGCTGCTATCTGCTGTTCATTCCTTCAGTATCCAGGCACCATTTTACGGTTCTCTCAAATGTTGTATTATGGGTCTGCTTCTGTTAAGTGATTAAGTAGGAAAGGAGAATTGTTTTGAAGATTTAGGTGTTCCCAAATACCATAGCCTAGCCATTTCCAAATTAGTCTGCTTATACAATGAAATGAAATAAGAGAGTAAGCAAAGCTTAGCAGGAGAACATGTGGCTTATAGCTGAAATGGGGGGCTATTGTAGTTTACAAATGCTTACTGAGATCTGCTTGACCTTTTATTATGTCAAGGCTTTAAGGCAGCTCAGGAGACTAAAGAGCCTGAGAGGAGTAGGGTGCATGGCTCCATTACCACCCAGGATAATGGATTTTATTGAATAAAAGCCAGAAAAATCCTTGCAGGTAAAAGTGTATTAGAAATATTGCATTCATCATTTTATCCATCAGTCTTTTCTCTAACAATATCGTTGTCAGTGCAGATATTTTTTACAATGTAAAATAATGGTGTTTTTTTTGCTTAAATCTTGCATTTTCTTTTATTTAATACATACTCCCCCTTCATTTACAATGTTTACATTTATTTGAATCAGGTTTATAGTTAATTTCTCTGAGAATAATTCTTTATTTGGTTTATACATTGGAAGGCTCCTTAGTGACTTAATTTAATGTGCTTATATCATGACATATGATATAGATTCACAGCTCTGTAAACTAATGTTATTGTGTGCTTAATTGTAACAACTACATAAAGTAGGGCAAGGAAAGACATACTGAGTTTGTCTATCATGTTAAAATATCATAACACATTGAGTCCTGAATCTTTTAATGATAACTTTTGACTTCCAAATATTGAACTTTCAAATATATCTATAGTAAACTTTAAAAAATTAAGATATGTAGTATTTACCCTGTTTCATGCAATGTTTTTATCTTTTTTCATTGTTGAATTTTCATTTGGATGTGGTTTTATAGTTAAAGTTGGTACGGTTTGAACAGAGGCAAACCACTGCAGGCTATGGGCTTAGAACTCCCTGTGGATAGTCTGTTTCCACTGTGTGACCAAACCCTGATGGAGATACAGGTCTAGTTTTTGACCCTACAACTTAAGGTGATTATATGACTTTTGCTAAGGGGCCAAAAGAGTGAAATATGTTTAAAGAGCTATAAGTTGAACTCTGTGAAGAAAGATAAAGAAAACTAGGATTACTTCATTTGGAGAAGAGAAAACTGAGAAATGATAGTCATTTGTTTCAGATAAGCTGAGAGTTTTACGGGCATTTCTTATTGCTATTTTTTGAAACCTAAAATATGGTCAAGGGGCTTCAACCTCATTAGGAAGAATAAAGATTAGAAATATAAAAATGTGGAAGTTCCTTAGAGCAAGTTTGAGTAGTTAACTGGGTAATCAGATAAGGCAGTATACTCTTCTCTCATCAAAACATCCAAAAATATGACCTATATATTCTTTTATCTGGGATGGACTAGATTTCTTCTCAAGAACTTCCCTGGCTTTTTCTAGCATAAATCGTTCATTTAGGAGTGTGTATTAGTTGTTTAAGGTCAGATACTTCTAGACCTATGACAGTAAGTCTCCATTTTATAATGGGCTTCTAAATTATAGTATCTGGGTATTTTTAAAGAAATCCATTGATCATCTTCCTGGAGAAATTTATATGTAATCCTGCCAGAATGCCAAGATCGGAACATTGGCTCGTTCATAAGAGCTCATCTTTCTCAGCAACTTTATGGAGTGTAATGTCAAATCCTTACATTAAAATTATTCCTTGTTGTATGGTTAATTTTGAAAAACATAATGTGTTATTTAGTGGGGTTTCGATACAAAATAATTCAAGAGTCATCAAGATGATGTCAGAGAAAACCAAATCATATCAAAGATATATACAAGTTAGTGTTTAAATGTGCCAATGAACAAACTAATTTATTAATTACCTTTTACTCAAACACTATCTTGAAAATGCCGTTCTTGTTGGAATATTAAAGTTAAATATTCTGACTGGTATATAAGCCTTTGGTAAAATTTATTTTCATTAAAGCACACATTGCTTAATTTCTTGCTTTGTGATAGAATGTTTCTTTTTTCAAGTGACCTGAGAACATGTTTCTATTTTATGTACGAGCTGCAAGTATCCTTCAGGATGACTTAGGCAGTATGTGGAGAGTAAAACTGTTTTCTGCATTTCTCATCGATTTGTATCATGTTTGTTTCTCATGGTTGGAGTCTAAAAGAAAAGCAAATTTATCATGTTAATGTCAACATAAAAGACTCAACAATCAGCTTTTACTGAAATAAATATTAATAAATTAGGTTTTTATACTTGGTTGTTACTCTGAGAGGTCAGTTACAATTCCCTCTTTTTACATATTCCACTATTATTCAAGTGGAAATGTGCTTTCAAATAAGATGAATTAATCAATTGACTAATAATTATTTACAGATCTCTTATAGACTATAATAATTTGCATAGGCTAGCAACAAAGAATTTCCTTGGAGGACATAAGATACACACATGAAATAGTTCATGATAAAAACAATATAATTGTAATTAGGACTATCATTACCTTACATTAATATAATCTTTTATAGTTCTCAAAGTCATTTTCCATTTTTTATTTTTCATTTTATATTCCCAACAATTTTATCATATCTGTAAAGCTGGTATTATCATGATTGTTTTAAATAAATGGAAACAGATTCAGGGAGGTTAGACTTTTCCAAATTTGTGTTTGCTAAATGGGCTACCATGGGCTGGATATCAAGTCTCATGAGCCCAAGTATATTAGGAAAGGTAACAAATTGCTTTGCTGATTTGAATTTTAGAATATCAAATATATTAATGGTAAATCTGCATTGCATGGGTCACTCTTTTTTTTTTTTGGATTTTTATTTGAATATTTCAGGTACTATGATTTGCTTTTTGGCCATATTGAATTGCCAAATAAACTAACTCTCTGGTTATGCTATCAGCCAAAAAAAAAAAAAAAATGGCTCACACACAAAAATAGTTTGGAGAAAATCTGGGCTTCTTGATATTTAAAAAAGCATAGAAGTGGGCCAGGCACTGTTGCTCACACCTGTAATCCTAGCACTCTGGGTGGCCAAGTTGGGAGGATCACTTGAGGCCAGAAATTGAGACCAGCCTGACCAGGAGCAAGACCCTGTCTCTACCAAAAATTGAAAAAATAATTAGCCAGATGTGGTGGTGTGCTCCTGTAGTCCCAGCTACTCTGGAGGCTGAGGCAGGAGGATCGCTTGAACTAGGAGGATTGCTTGAGCCCAGGAGTTTGAGGTTGCAGTGAGCTATGCTGAGGCCACTGCACTCTACCTGGGGTGACAGAGTGAGATTATGTGAAAAAAAAAAAAAAAGAAAGAAAGGGAAGAAAAAGCAAAAGAAAAGCATAGAAGCATTTGTCTGGGTGAAAATCAGAACTTTGTTGGACTGATAGGCACTTACTTTATGGCTAAGTATTGTTTTATTTTTAATGACATGGAAGTTTTCTATGCTTGGGACTAAATTAAGAATCCTCTTAGTCCTGTATCTTGAAAAAAGTTATGTCACCTCTTACCTGTATATCCTAAGCGTCTTGCTACCTATACTTTCTTAAAAATAAAAATGATATTAAGTCACAAAATAAGTGTACATCAGTTCAACAACTTTCTGATATTTTCTCTGGACAAATACCTCCACACTTCTCTGAAATATCAAAAATCAAACAATTGTTTTCCAAATATTCTAATTTTTTGGTGTCTCCCTTTCTTTATTAATGACGTAGGCACACACTTTGTCTGACTGTTTGTAATTCAGCCCTGCCCAACTAGCAAATCATGCCATCTGAACTATCATTCCACATTTGAAAAAAAAAGTCCTTTATAATTAATTTGCAATAAAAGTGCACACTAAAGACATTCTGTTTTGAATCATCATTCACTACTACAATTAAATTTTGTCTTTTAAAGATTTTTTTTTTTTACATTTAACAAATAATACATCTCCATCGTGGAAAAAAAAGATAATACAGAGATATGTAAAAGGAAGATGAAAACCATCCGTAAGTCTACCATCAAGAAATCATTACTGTTAGCATTTCCTTTAGATTTTTTTTCTAAATGCACATAGAAACACACGCAGATGCACAATTTCATAAATGGACTATACTCTATTCATTACTTTGTATTTTTTTAACTTTATGTATGGTGGCCATCTTTCCATATGTCTTTACTGAATTTTCAATCTTTGTGCAGATTTTTCTCGATTATTCAAGCTATTTTTCTCTTACTTAGGGGTCTTTATACTTTGCCGTTAAATATGTCTTGTGATACAGGTAGATTCTGCTTGATTTACATCAGCTGTGAGTCAGGCATTACTTTTCCGGAAATATGAACTCTTTTACCCTAGGCTGCTACTGCATCTTACAAGGGGTATTAAATGAACCTTGGTCATCTCCTGTCTGCTGATAATGAATGAGTTCTGAACCCAAGTCAGTGAAATCCCTGTTTGAATCACTGGGAATTTCACCAGGTGCATGCTTCAGCAGCAAAAAAACCAAAACCAAAAACAAGAGCTGTATGTCGTGTTATTTTTGCCCCAGTATGTATTGGTGCATTCTGCAGTTTGAACCTCTGTGACCAACTCAGATTCTCCATGGAAAAATATTTAAACAACACACATTAGCTGTCACATGACTTCTCAGAATAAACCGAAATGCGTTTCTATCATTTTTTCACTTTATTCATTAAATATGTATATAATAATTTTCAAATGAAAGCCCAATCATCAGACTCTTCCCCCTTTTAAAATATGAAGGGTTGGATTCTTCTTGTACTTTAAGTCTGAACTTTGTAACTCCTTGGAGAGGATCCCTAGGTATATCTCCCCCACTACTCTCTGCACCTTGGGTAGAAAGTACTTCATAGCACTTAATCGAAAGTTGTAGTTATACAGCTATTGATTTGCTTTCTTGATTTTTTTACCCTACCCTTCATTAGCCTGTAAGCTCTGTGAGGGCAGAGAATGAAACTACTGTCTTGTGCACGAGACAAATGCCTTGGCACAACATATGTGCTCATTAAAGAGAGGTTGACTGACTGAACGAATGAATGAGTGTCCCCTGAAGGACCTCTGGCCTAAGACTGTAGAAGAGATTTCCATCAGTCTAGTTCTTAAGACTGGAATTCTCATCCTTTTAATTTGGCTGGAAAAACAAAATGGATTGCATTCATATGTATGATATTCTCAGGTTGTTAAGATTTTGGTAGAGAAAAATCAAATTGTTAACGGTAACAGATCACAACAGTTAACAATCCATCATTAAAGACTGTCCACTACATGCTATGACATAAGTATATGACCACTTCCATGGCTCCTTTCATTCCTTTCAAAACTGAATTGCAAGTCAGAAATAGTAACATCATTACATTAAGGGGATACTTTTGAATTCACTGTAATGTATTAAAATAAGTTAGTAATTTAGTTATTACTTGCTTCAAGTTACATAACACACATTCACAGCTACTTTGCTATTCTAGAAATCCACTCAACCAAATTCACTAATCATAACCAATCATTCTTTCATACCAATATTCAAAAATTACGTTGAAACAGAAATGTACCTTACTCCAAAGGTAAATTAAGGCAGCATCCTGCTTTCATGAAAGTGTTGAAATCAAATACAAAGAGAGTGACTTGAGAGAGAGAGTTATGCTTGACAGACACAGAGACATACCTTCAAACATCTTCATAGAGATGGGGACAGCCGTCTCTACGGGTGTTTAACCTGCTGCTACACTGAAACTTAAGTATGAGGAAAAAGTCTTTGTTGTCTTTCTTTGTTCAGCATCTAAATCAAGATCATGGCCTTTACTGCAATTCTTGACATTCAAGAGTCCAACTGCAGTTAAAATATATGTGGAAAACCAAATCTGACGAAGTTTAGCCAATAATATCTTGTCAGAAAACAACTCATTGCTATTATTTTCAAGAAGGAGATTTTGCTGAGATTATTATGACTCAAAAAAAGCCTGTGAGCATGTGCTTAAGAAAAGAGGGTGATATTTTCATCATGCCTTCTGTTCCAAACTGGAAATATTCCTCTGGAAAATGCTTCCCAGTATAACCACAATAAAAATGTAAACTAGGCAAATGTTTTTCACTCACATTTCTTATCTGGCTCTTTTTTGTGTAGCATTTCATGGAGAGAGGTACCTTCTAAAACTAAGCAGAGCTCTTATCCTATACTTACCATGGATCTGTATTTAAGACCCTTAACCTACTAATAGGCCAAGCATACTTAAAGTGAACATAATTTCCAAAACAAAATTGTTGGATTTCTAAAATGCAAGAATATTGATGAAGATAACTAGACAGAATATGTTAAATAACTGTTATTCTGTAAAATCTAGACTATTGTGTCATTCTACCAATAAACTATTAAACAAAGAACAAAATGATCAAAAATAACTTTTTATATAATGATAACCAATTTGGAGAATTGATATTAAAAAATGCATGTTAGGAATTCACATGGGAACTCACAAGCTGCTGATTCTGCTATTTGACACTGACAACACAGAGAGAAGGACTTAGTCGTTTTGAAGATATTATAGACCCTAAATTTGCTTTCTTACGAATTTCGTAGGTAGTTCAGATTAGGAAAATCAATCTTCTGGAGTTACAGGGGTTTCTTCATAATCCGTTGAGCTCTAGTTACCTAGACCCAAAGGAAGGAATTATTCTGACTCCACTGGCTCAGTCTTTGTCTCCTGTGTCTCTTAAGGAGTAACTTAAGTGGTAGTTAATTCATCATAAAATGGATTTTGTATTTTAGAGGATATGTGATTTGTAACTGTACTATGGAAAACTTTTGAATTTTGACTTCCTTTTGTTTTTAAAACACTTTCCTTAATTTAGATACTAAATTCTTTAAATTTAGAATTTATAGTATTTTGAGCCAGATGCCTAAAACATTAGCAATAATTAAAAATAAGTCTCAGCTTTTAAAAAATGAAGTAACAAGGAACACCTTCCCCAATTAATTCTACATAGAAGGAATGCTTTACCTATCTTGTTCTCTTCTTAGCTAGATTGTCCGCATTCTTGACCCACAGGATGCAATACTACACTCTGAAACAAGAGAAAGGAAAACATCAGCCTGTAAGGAGGGAAATTGATTCTTGCATCACTGTGTGACCTTCAGGTTTTTATCCTCTATAGGTTGAAAAGAGCCCAATGTCCAAATGCATGCTGGATTTATACTCATATTCTTATCTGGGCAGGTCTAACTATCTGATCTCTTTTAATTGTGGTACATGATTTTATATTTTTCGTTTACTCTATTTATGGGTTTTGAAACCTAAACTGTTTAGCCAAGGCCCCTAGAAGATAGTAAAGAGACAAGATTAATATTTGTAGGTAGTCACTGGTCATTAGCTTACTGAACTTTCACTATCATTTCTGTGATTTGAAAACATTAACTGTCTAAATTTATTTTGTGTAATCCTCTTGCTATGAAACATTGATTTTTGGTTGTGTAGTCAACTGTAATCTAAGCAGAATTGATCAGTTCTCAGTTCACGTGGTGCCATCACCAGCCACGTTCTTGATGTGCTTAAATGCCGTTTGCCTAATGAAAGGATCTTTGTGACAGTGAGTAGCTGATGAAATCATAGAGAAGCATTTGGTTCAGGACTCAGACTTTTGGCAAAGATGTGCTCTCCTCTGGGTCAATCTGAAAATTTTTTCAGACTTGATGCTGACTCATCTCTACTCTTTAGAAGAACTGGGGACAGCCATAGTTAAGACTTTTCTTAATTCAAGTAAAATAAATTATTCCAATTAATGGGATAGCTCTGACCCTCTTAATAACAGGGATATCTGAAATGCTTTGAATGTAACAAGTATGAAAGGAATAAAACAGAACAACTCATTTTTTCTAAGTTATCTGGAAAAAGAGAAAAAGAGCTAAATTCCTTGAGCACCTATTATGTATCTATTATCTGAGTGTTTTTATCCATGTCCATTTTTGCAATCCTTACAATAGTGTGGTGAAGTAGGTGTTTTTCTTCTCGTTTCACAAGAGAAAAATGAAGCTCCAATAAGTTACATTTCTTACCCAAAGCCATTCAGTTAGTGAATTCTGCAGTTCAGACTGAAGTAATATCCAGCTCAAGGAAGTGTTTGTCAATGAGTGAAATGTTGGTAAGAAGCAATACATGCTTCCAGCACAATATTTTTTAAAACACGTTTATCCAAAATTTTATATTAATAATTTTGATATTTCAAGAGATATCAGAATATCTGCCTCCTCTTAGAAAATGAGAAAATCTGGCAACACTAGGTCCACCTTTCCTCATGGCAGATACATCTGGAGTTGAGCCGTGGGCATTCTGGATGGGCATTGTGCTCTGCTGAGCATGCTACTAACAACCCCATCTCATTCTCATTGATGCTTACTGTTCTTGGGGTAAACGTCCAGGTTTCATTAGGAGAGAAGCTGAAAATGAACATAAAGAGTAACCCTGCAGGCAAACATTTGATAAAAATGAATTATCTGTTTGAAATTTAATGCCGTAGATCTAGTTCGTGGGCAATCGCAATGACATTTCAACAGGATAATTTGCAACTTCAAATGTTTGCTCTTACATCTCATCATTTATTTATTTTATGTCTTTCATAATTAGTAGGCTAAGGCATTTTTGCGAAATTAATATGTGTTTAATACATTATTTTGCAAGTTACAAAAAATTTTTAATACTTTACTTAAGTCCTCACAAGAATATATTTGGGATAGATATGATACGTTAATATATATAACTTAGGTCTTTTGTTTCTTCTCATCAGATCCTTCTTTTCATGTGGAATCAGTGCCAGCCAATCTATGGGTGCCCATATGTGGGAACAACTAAATTAAGCCAAGAGTTTTTTTCTTTGTTTTGGTGAGGCAGGGAGAGGAATAGGAATAGATTATTTTTGGAAGTATACCATTATCATCCTCACCAACATCACAAAACCTTCGCTGAAGATCCTCAACATAGAAAGCATTCATAAACTTCTGCTTATCAGCCCCGATCCTTGTCCAAAGGGAACTTATGTTTTTAAAGGAAAAAAGTGCCAAATAGAATATTAACACAAATAACAATTATAGGGGATACATAAATAGCATGACAGTTCCCTACAGAAGTCTTTGTTTTTGAGAACTGACTACTTTATCTTCTAACTAATGGGCCTAAACTAGCAATGGACACATTGATGAGAAGGGCTGTGAATCAGTATCCAATACAGTTCCTTTCCAATTCCTTTCTTCTCTTAAGATATATCTTTCATTTGATGAGTCAAATATCATAATGCTTACATCAGTAAATAGAAATCATTGATATGTGTCAGTTTACTTTTTGGACTAAATCCAGGTTTAAAAATGTTTAATGGCTTCTTTCAAAACATATTTGACATTAATGTTGGTTTTTGTTGTGTTGGTTTTTATTTGTTTTACTACACTTACCAGATACCAAGCATTGCACTAAAGTTGTTGCATACCTTGTACCAACACACCTTGAAGAAGGTGATACTATCCCTGTTTTATACATAACCAAACCAAGTTTTATTGAGGTAACATAACTCAATATTTCCCAAGATCATCCAACTAATTGATGGAACCAGATTCTGACCTTAATTCTAAGTCCAAAGTTGCTCTTAATAAATAAGTGAAACTACTTTCTCCTGTTTGAATGAAAACTTGATTGTGTTTCAGAAAATTAAAGTAAATGAAGGGAAAGACAAATATATTTTTAATGTTATTATTACTGTTAAATATTAATCAAACCTAATTCATGCTACAAAGGATAGCAACACTCTGCTAAAATTTACATTCAAGAACAAAGTCCACATAACCACAGTTTTCTCAGTGAGGAAAGAAAATAAGGGGCTGAATGCATCTCAGTCCTGAAATAAATCATTTTGAGATTTTTGTGTTTAAATCACTATTAAGAGACTGTGTGTGAGTTATATGTATTTGTATAATATAATTCAGAATTCTCTTTTTAAAACAAAATTTCAAATAGCCATCCAATACATTTTTAAAAAGAAAATTACTTACCTAGTTTTCCTTTCTACTTTTTTCAAGCAATAAAGATGCGAGACAACATTTTGTGCTGTAATAGTTTTGTAAACTGTGAACATTTTCTTTTCCTCTAGATTCAGAGAGCAGTTTCATAGGAATTTCATCTCTGGAAAATTTCTCAACTGCAAAATAGACTGAGAAGCACGTATTTTAGAGTTTAATACAGTGAGCAATATAGTTCCTTTGGTCTTATAGTTCTCATGGTGTAAATTTGTGCAACTCAGGACTTTCTTGTTTCAATTTACTGCTTATAGTAAATGGTAGAAGTGATAACAAGAATAAGTTTAGGTGAGAGAAGACTGAAACCTTGATTTGTTTGTTGGTTTCTGAATACAGATAGGTATATTTGATAAATTAATTGTGACCTATCCCAACTGTGAAATACAATGAAGCCATTTAAACAGTATGTTGTAGAAAAATGTTTAGTGATATAGGAAAATATACAAGATATATTGTTTAAGTTAAAAAAGGTCAAAAATTAAAAGATAGAATTTAGTCCCAATTTTGTGAAAAGGGAAAAAAATTACACAAACATTTATACATTTACTATAGGGACCCAAATAGTTTGAATTAAAAGATTAACAGTAATTAATCCTGGGCGGTAATTTATGAGAAATTTTTTTTGAGTTTTCTATGATTTCTGAATTTATTAAAATGCATTTTATTTATCTAGTTAACAAAATGTGCTACATATTTTTAAAGGAAAGATTTTGGTCATCAAAATTTTAAAATCATCGACAAGCCCAAATATTTCACTGTCCAGAGTGACTCTACCGGGCTTCTCAAAAATGGAAGTTTTGCTCTACCTGAGTCAGAGGTTCCAAACTGGTTTCCATAGTCAGCCACAGTGTCCTGTGAGCCGGGAGAGAAGGAACCGGTGAGAGGAAGAGGATCCAGCTCTCTAGACAACATACCCCCTGGATGTTCTCCTAAAGTTTTGAAAAAAGATCCTCTCTCAGGATAGTTTGAAAACTAATGGTATAATTAATGCGATTGATATTCTGTGTGCCAGAGTACCTAATTTCGTTTTTCACTTGGATATTCAGCATCCTATTGTCAATAGTCTCTAATGGTGTTAGTTCATAGTAGTTATTAGAATCCATGGTGGTAAGACAGAACTCGAAGTTGAACACCACGTGGCTCAGTCACAATTCATTTTTATTGAAAATGTCAAACAAAGATTATTATAGGAGGGACAGAAATCCACACAAATTCTTCAAAACTCTGAGCTTTTTCCCATTAGGAGGTAAGGCATAGTTGTCCCCATCATGAAGGACCTCTTATGCTTTTGCTACTCTCTCTGTAATTTAGATGAAATCTTTCTATTCTTGGTGCTAATAATAATAATGACAATGATGATGATGATGGTGATGATGATGGCAACTCACACTTTGAGGATGAGGTCCGGAGTGGCACAACTCCTGGGAGGAGTCTGTGAATGGCATCCCCTTGAGTTCTGTGATGGAGGAGTACTGATTTAGCACCTGCTGTGTGCCAGCTGGAGTTCTGGGCACTGGACAATCATAATATCTTTCAGGTAGGGACTTTTATACCCCTCTTTTCACCTCCTTTGTTGAGGAACCTAAGAGAAATGTTGAACATGCCCAACTTCAGCCAGCCAATAAATGGTTTCCTGAAAGGCTCCTTAGTGCTTGACTTTACACTAGGTGCATGGAATAAAGATCAGGACCCTATTCTCAAAATGTGTGTAGAGTAGTAGGGAGACAGGTCTATAAATAAAACTAATTAACAATAAAACATTACAAACATTGTGATAGTTTGGCTTTCCCATTCAGCCACCAAAGCATATGGCCTCAAATAAAATTTTAATGCCTTAACATTTGCCGTCAAGAGATAGTCTTATTTCAGATAAAACATATTTGCTCTTTACTGAAGAAATAAAAGCAAAATGTAAACTATTTTATGGTGCCTATTTTTTGTTGCTTTTTATTACACATTCTAATGATGTACATTGGACAGTATAATTTACTACTGTCTGACCAAACCCATCTAAATGGTGAATGTTAAGATAACGAACATGCCTTATTTCTTATGTGAATTACTAACCAAAGATTATCTTCTTTTTTAATCACCGGGTAAACCTGTTCAATTAGGAACGAGAGATATATTTGAACATTTTGAATTAAAACAGAACTTTAAAATATTCTCCAAGCAGAATGGAACTGGGTGTTCTTTAGATTTGTTGTCTTGATTTTAATACAAATAGGAATTAAGTTTAAAAATAACTCAAACACCTACGATGGGTTCCTCTAAGTTAGGTGTATGTGTGGGGGAGTAAATAATGAGTGGGAAATCTACAGAGATGAATAAGACTCAATCCTACAAGCAGAGTAAGCAGTAAGCATCCAGGAACTAAAATTCTGCCAGGAGACCCAGAGGCCTGTATCAGAACATAAGAACATTTGCAAATTCGGTATCTCACATATGAAAATCTGCTCAAGAAAATTTGCTTAGGGATATCAATCAAGGCATATGAATAAGGAAAAAAGAAACAGTAAATTCATGAAAATTGAATTTATAAACCTGAAAGTGTGTGTGTGTGCGTGTGTGTGTGTGTGTGTGTGTGTGTGTGTAGGGGTGTTGTAAGATAACTTGCCTTAAAGTTAAAGAAAAATGTTACAGTTACCTGGAATCAAGCCTCAAATGGCCATTATTTAGGGAATAATGCAGAATATGGATTTTTAAAATAAAGCAAAACAAAACCACACAAGCAAATCCCTTGGCAGCGTGAATCGTTTGCCATGCTCTAAATTTCAGCGTGCTTGAAGCTTTATCACTTGGGATATATTAGAAAACAGAGTGTAAGACTGAAGTTAGAAATGACTATTAAATCCTGAAAGGAAAATTATGAATGACTTTCTAAATTTTTTTTCCCATTTGAACTCTTTCTTGCATGTGAATCTACTGAGGCCATATGCATGTATTGAAAGTATTTGAAAACATGTTAAATACACTGATTCCAGTCTCAGTCAAGGAGCTCTTTAATTATGATTTTTTCTATATTTAGTACATAAAAAGTAACCCAGAAAGTGAGAAAAAATATGAAACTGGAGGGAGAAAGGTCACTGAGTAATTAATCAGAGTATTGATCCTGATTCACTTGCCTTCACTTTGGTGTTTTTCCTTCTTTGAGCCATGACTATCAGTACTTCAAACTCAGTATTAAATAATCTATAAGCTTTCTCTGTGTGTAGTCAAATGCCTCTGAGGCAGAAACTGTGAAACCATCGCAAATGCCTTAAACTCTTTATTTCCCCTTAAGTAAAAAGGGATAGATTATCTCCCAGAAAGACTCTTCCAGCTGCAAGCCTGTATGTTTGTGACTCTGTGACTGTCCATCGCATGTTCTGCCAGTCCTTTGTCATAATAAATGCTTCCTAAGGTAATAAAGCAGTATCGGCTCTCTGTCATTTTTCTCGTTCACTGTGTTCACATGTGCGCATGTGCAATGTTGCCTTTCAGTTTTGCAAACAGGTCATTAAATCCAAGCTATGTATCAAAATATGCACCGCATATAATGTGGTCTAGCTGCCAGGCTAATTAGTCAGGCCAACATGTAAAAAAAAAACAAAACCTCATTTTACTTTTTCCGCTTCAGCATCCTTAAGTGCTGATGTTCAAGCACAGGTGGATGATTGATTGACAGGGATATTATTGAGAGGTTTTCTGGCTTATTTAAGGGGTTATATTAGATTATATTTAAGACCTCTTTCCACCCAACATTATGAATCTATGATAAGTGGACTCCCAAGGTAGGAACATTCTGTGTCCTGAGAAACATTTGCTCTTGCACATTCAGAAAGTCACTGTCTAGATTCCCCTTTTACAAGGCCATATTGGAAGCCAGCTTAGCCATATGTGTGATATTTTAATCAAAGTATGAATATAGCTCTCCTTGAAAGAAAAAAATCAAATGGAAAAATAAGAGATTGTCTTTTTCCTTCTCTATCATTTCTTGGGACACGTATTGCCGTTGTATATGGAGTCAGAAGAACATCTTCGTAATCAGAGAATCTTTTGACTGGACCAGTTTTCTTTTCCCACGGTCATTATCGTGGTACCACGTTCACTTACTCTGGCTGTGATATTTTTTGGGTGAATCATTGTGACAGTTCAAACACACAAATCTGGGAATCAGAAATCCTGACTTTAATTTTGTTCGGCTACAGCTAACTGTATGACATGAGCAGGCATCTTGTCCATTCTTGATTTTTTGTTTTTTCAATTATAAAAAGACAGAGATAAAAGAGATCACCTCCTTTTTTTCTCCTTTCAAAAGGAAAAAAAAAAAGTTGAAAATGTCTACATCAGGGTCTCTCTTAATTGCTTTCAGATATGTAGGCATTTTTGTAAGCTGATTGAAGGAATCTTCTGAAATTCAAAGTCTTTTTATTTGCCCTTTCATTTGTCAGTGGTAGTGATGACAATTATTTATGAATATTTATGACTTATTGTCCTATTAACCTACAATCTCCTTGAGGGAAGTGAGGTGGGAAGGGAAAAAGAGAAAAGATGGGAGAAACGAAACCCTAAAGAGTAGATCAGAACCCAAAAAGGGGTGAGGGAATTGCAGATGACTCAAAAATGCTTATTAATTTAACGTTTTAAGTTTGTAATATCTAGCTACAAAGTGTAAAACTGCATAAAATTGTATCGATTGGTTGAAAAATAGTGAAGATATAGTGAGAGAGCCTCACAGGAAGTATTGTGTTATAAATGTGTTAGTGGAAAATAACCCAAACTCTGTAAAATAATTTAAAGAGGTTTATTCTGAGCCAAGTTTGAGGACCATGGCCCAGAGCCACGGTCAAGAAGCCCTGAGCAAGGGGGCTCGCAATGGTTGGGTTACAGTTTGGTTTTCTACTTTTCAAGGAGACAGGAATTACACATAAAGTGATAAATCAATACATGGAAGCTGTATCTTGGTTTGGCCTGAAAAGGTAGAACAACTCAAAATGTAGTGGGGGGCCTTACAGGTTATAGGTGGGTTTAAAGATTCTTTGATTTGTAATTGGTTAAAAAAATGAAGCTTTGTCTAAAGGCTTGGAATGTTTTAAGTTAAGATAATGGAAGTCTTCTAATCAGAGACAAGCCACTTGACATGTACCCAGACTCAAGCGATCTGTTAAGTAAATTGATGACCTGCGGGTGTGGTTCAAGCTTTGTCTTGCATAGGCTTAGGCCTGTTAATGAGTTACAGAGAATATTTCCAAGAAGGGAGGGAGCATGATGACATGTCTGACCTCCCTTCTCATGGCCAGCAACTCAGCTTTAGGGTACTTCTGGGGTCCCCTTGACCAAGAGGGGTCCATTCAATCAGCTCGGAGGGGTTTAGTATTTTATTTTTGTTCAGAAATGTTTTAAAAACTATTACAGATAAAAAAATTGCAATGATTACAAAGATATTTAGAATACATTGAGTGAAAATGTAGATTGGAACACACTATGTCTATTAAAAATGTGTTTGTATGTTCACAGGTAGGAAAAAAAGGCCTGAAGGAAATATAAAGATATAAGAAGTGTTTAGGTGGTAGAATTATAGATGAATTTTATTTTTTATTCATCTGACCCATGTTGCCTAAGTTTTTTCCAATGAACATATATTATTTGATTAATAAGAAAAGAAGCAAACCAAAAAGAACTTTTAAAGTTGCCTTTACCTGAACATTTTAGAAAGTTCCTTTTGAATATTAGCTAGAATAAGATAGGTGGCCTCATCTTTTTCCACCATTGAAGTGAATGGTTTCTTTGTTCCCTTGGTCTTTTTTATTTTAATGTGAATTAAATTAAAATAATTATCAACCATAACTCTATGCAGGAAATGAAAACCCTAGGATTTAGACAAGCTGGTATTACAGCTGTAAAGATACTGAAGGAAAAGCCACAAGACCAGGTCAAGTAAAGCCAAATAATTATCAGAAGAGAAAAACACAGCTTTCTTCATGTTTTATCTACTAATAGTTATGCAAATTAATGTTGGCTCATTTCTTTTGGAAAACATTGATCATTGGTTTATATTCAAAATCTTTTTTTAATTTTCAAAATGAATTATGATAAACCGTTATTATTGCCTATTAGTATTTATTCAGTATAGCCTCATCCTGTGATCCTTCTTAGTCATTCTTGTTATTTTTTTAATGTATCCATTGTGAGCATGAATTGCTTTTTCCATAAATTATAGATCAGTTGAAGAACTTATTTATCCCTTTTGCTTAACTTAATTCAATCTCCCTACCATTTTTTGCATCTTTTTTCCAGCATCTCCCCTCCACCCTGCCCTCTCTCAATATCCTCTTTTCGCAGTTTGCTTCTACTGCAATGTCGCCTGTATCTGTGACCCAACAACTGGACAAATCTTGCACAGACAGAGTAGTCCAGCAACTCAGACCTCTCCTTGTCTGAATTCCTGTCATACTTGTGATCACTACTGAACTGTTCAGTGCATAATTGTTCTCCTTGTTTCAAATATTCTCATTTGAGCATCTGGATTCCACATCTAGATGGAAAGGCCATTGAAGAATTTGCAGTCCTCCTCCTGCTCCCAGAAGTGAAAGGAAACCTCTTTTTTCAGGAGCAAATTCTTTGTGCCGTGTACTATTGCTAGGTGTTTCGTATAGTATCTCATTTTTGCCTGACAAGTGCTCTGTTAAATTGGTATTGATATCCTCATTTGTCACAAGAGGGGACTGAAACTCAGAGAGATCATGTACCTTCCTGAGCCTAAACAGCTGGTTACCGTCAGAGCTGTCTGTGTCTTGGTCTTTAAATGTTTTTTATTCCACCATGGTGTCTGGCTAGTTGATACTAGGTGACTGTAATGTGATAACTCATTATTTACAATTTTATTTAATTTTCTACCTTGCCCTACTCTTGCTTCTTTTGACATAATTGAGATAAAATTTAATGGTAGAAAACATTAAATATAATCAAATTGATTATTTGCTTTTAAATAACCTTCCGTATTTATGCCAAATTTTTATTCCTCTCTTGGAGGGGATCTTCCCCATGATATTTCTCCACTCCCCAAAACCACATTAACCCTCAAAGTGCCCAATTCATTAAACTACTCTCTTCTCCCAGGAACTATTGGTCAGCCCTCTCCATTCCCTGTGTGAAAGAACCTACCTTCTCTATATTTCAATTTGAGATTTCTCTCCACCTCAGAATTAAAATATTCACCCAGCTGTGGAGACGCCAGGCTCCAGAGATGAACTGCAATGAAGGGGAAGCAGTGATTCCATAATTAATTCCCTGCAGCGCCTTTAGGGCATCCAGAAGCCTGTGGTAACCTCACCTCAGCAGGAGACAGCAGAACAGAATATTTACAGAGAAAATGCTGAGCAGGAAAATGTTCTCCTTCAACTGTGTTAGCTTAGCCAGAAGACAGAGAAGACAGCCTCATGGCTGCCCCCAAATTAACCAGCACGTTCCCTCTCTTCTGTCCACCGTGTGTTTCTGGTTGTCAATGAGATGAGCTGGGTTTTATCTTTCCATTAATGCCATGTGAAGAACTGAAAGAGAATAATTGAAAATATAGGCAGCAAAGATACTGAAGGAACCGTCTGAGCTCATCTATCCAAGCTATCTAACTCTTTGCCTCCCCTGGCAAAATTCTCCTTTGTCCTCCCAAAATTTGTGTGGAAGTCAAGAGTGAACAAACTGGCTGCCAGTGGTCCGGTGTTTGGTGCTGCGGTAGTCTCAGGCCACTTACCCTTTGTCATGGGCAGTCTAAGATTTAGTTCAGGGTTCGAAAATCTTACACATGCATGTTGTTCATTAAAATGGTCATGTTTCCATTCTCATACTCTATCAGCAGAAGTTTGAGAGGGAAAAACTTTCCAAATGACTTTTGTCAATTCATATTAAAACCATTCATATCAAAACGAATTCATATCAAATTGACCGAGCAATGATGCTATCAGGATTATGTCTTTGGGAAATAACTAGGTAAGAATCACTTTATAATTTATCATCAATATGATTTGTACTACCAAAAATTTGAAACAACTTGTTACGGACTGAATTTGTGTGTTAAAGCCCAAACCCCCAATGTGACTGTATTTAGAGATAGGGCCATTAGGGAAGTGATTAAGGTTACATGCGATTATAAGGATGGGATCCTAATGCAATATGACAGGTGTACTTACAGGAAGAAAAAGGGACACTGGGAATGTACACACACAGAAAGGGCCATGTGAGGACACAACAAGAAGGTGGCTGTCTGAAAGCTAAGGAGAAAGGCCTCAGGAGAAACCAAACCTGCCAACACCTTGATCTTGGACTTTGAGCCCCCAGAACCGTACCAAAATGAATTTCTGTTGCTTAAGTCACCTCGTCTATGCTATTTTGTTATGATTACCCTAGCAAACTAATACACAACCCAATCATCCAAAAATAGGAGAAAATTACATGAGAGTACGATTAAACATTAGAATATAATGCAATTATTAAAAAATAGGATTCATATTATAGTTATTGATATAGAAAATGATCCCAATATACTTTTAGTTAGAAAAGGAGGTAACCGAAAAATACACACAGTATGATCCCATTTATATGAAAATGTATTTATCTGTGTGTGTGTGTGTGTGTGTGTGTGTATACAATGTCAAGAACTACCTGCAACAAACCCTCGAATCCTTTTTAGACAGTTTTCTTTTCTTCCCGCCCTCTCTTCATTTCTTCTTTCCTTTTTCCACTTGTCTGTAAAGCATGTTTTTTCCTGATAAACATGAATTATTTTTGGAACTATTCATAAGAAGACATACATATTTTTTCTTCTTTTTTTTAATCTCAAAATATTACAGGGGTACAAATGTTTTGGTTATATGTATCAATTTTGTTATGCTTGAATCAAGGTTATCAATGTGCCCATCCCCCAGATAGTGTTCATTATACCCATTAGTTAGCTTTACGCCCATCCCCTCCTCCAACCTTCTCTCTGCTTGATTTCCACTGAGTTTTACTTCCCCCTATGCACATGTGTGCTCATCAGTTAGTTCCAACTTAATAACAAGTACATATGGTGTTTGTTTTTCCATTCTTGAGATACTTCACTTAGGATAATGATCTCCAGTTCCATCTAAATTGTTGCCAAAGGCCTCAATTCATCTTTCTTCATGGTTGAGTAGTATTCCATAGTATACATATACCACATTTTTTTAATCCACTCATCAATTGATGGACACTTAGGTTGATTCCACATCTATGCAATTGTGAATTGTGCTGCAATAACATTCTAGTGCAGGTGTGTTTTTGATAAAATGACTTCTTTTCCATTGGTAAATGCCAAGTAGTAGGATTGCTGGATCAAATGGTAGGTCTACTTTTAATTCTTTGAGGAATCACCATACTGTTTTCCATAAAGTTTGTACTAATTTGTCGTCCCACCAACGGTGTATAAGTGTTCCTTCCTCTCTGCATCCACACCAGCATCTATTGTTTTTGAACTTTTTAATAAAAGCCATTCTACCTGGGGTAAGGTGATATCTCATTGTGGTTTTAATTTGCATTTCCCTGATAATTACTGGCTTTGAGCATTTTTTCATGTTTATTGGCCATTTGTCTATCTTCTTTTGAAAAGCTTTGATTCATGTCTTTTGCTCAATTTTTAATGGGGTTTTTGTTTTTTCCTTGCTGATTTGCTTGAGTTCTTTGTAGATTCTGGTTATTAGTCATATTTTGGATATATAGCTTGTGAATATTTTCTCCCATTCTGTAGGTTGTCTATTTTCTCTGTTGATTATTTCCTTAGCTTTGCAGAAGCTTTTAAATTTAATCAAGTCCTATTTATTTTTGCTGTTGCTGGGATTGCCATTGGAGTCTTCTTCATAAATTTTTTGCCTAGGCTGATATCTCTAGAAGAATTTTTCCAACATTTTCTTCTAGAATTCTTATGGTTTCATACCTTACATTTAAGTCTTTTATCCATCTTGAATTAATTTTTGTGAGTGACTAGAGATATGGATTCTGTTTCATTCTTCTGCATGTGGCTATCCAATTTCCCAGCACCATTCATTGAATAGGGATTCTTTCCCCCAG
This sequence comes from Avahi laniger, assembly GCA_963575035.1. Classification (NCBI taxonomy): domain Eukaryota; kingdom Metazoa; phylum Chordata; class Mammalia; order Primates; family Indriidae; genus Avahi; species Avahi laniger. Next base: position 7,829 of record CAUYSK010029231.1, on the reverse strand, counting down.
TGTATATTGTTATTTGTTTTGTCAAAGATCAGTTGCCTATATGTGGACGGTTTTATATCCGGGCTCTCTGTTCTGTTCCATTGATCTGTGACTCTATTTTTCCACCAATACCATGCCGTTTTGGTTACTCTAGCTCTGTATAGTTTGAAGTCTCATAATGTGATGCTTCCAGATTTGTTCTGTTTGCTTAGGATTGTTTTGGCTATTCAGGCTCTTTTCTGTTTCCAAATGAAGTATATAATTGTTTTTTCTAGATCTGTGAAATATGATGTTGGTATTTTGCTGGGAATTACATTGAATCTGTAAATCATGTTTGGTAGTATGGACATTTTAACGATGTTGATTCTACTGATCTATGAGCAAAGTATGTTTTCCCATTTGTTTGTATACTCCGCCATTTCTTTCCTCTGCGTCTCGTAGTTCTTTTTGTAGACATCTTTCACATCCTTGATTAAATATATTCCTAGGTATTTTATTTTCTTTGTAGCTATTATGAAAGGTATTGAGTCTTTGATTTGACTCTCAGTTTGACTGCTATTGGTGTATGAGAATGCTACTGATTTCTGTACACTGATTTTTGTAGCCTAAAACATTGCTGAATTTATTTATCAATTCCAGGAGTCTCTTGGTGGAGTCTTTGGGGTTTTCTAGATAGAAGATCATATCATCAGCAAAAAGCAATAGTTTGACATCCTCTGTCCCAATTTGGATACCCTTTATTTCTTTCTCTTGACTGATTGCTCTGACTAGCACTTCCAGCATTAAATTGAATAGAAGTGGTGACTGTGTGAACCCCTTTATTGTTACATTTCTTTGGGGGAATACTTTCAACTTTTCCCCATTCAGTATGATGTTGGCTGTGGGTTTGTTATATATGGCTTTTATAATCGTGAGATATGTTCCTTCTATCTTTAGTTTGTCAAGGGTTTTTATCATGAAAAGGTGCTGAATTTTGTTGAATACTCTTTCTACATCTATTGAGATGATCATATGGTCTTTGTTTTTGTTTCTGTTTAAGTGGTGAATCATGTTTATGGATTTACGTATGTCAAGCCATCTTTGCATCACTGGGATGAAGCCCACTTGGTCATGGTGGATTGTTTTTTTGATGTGCTGATGAATTTGGTTTGCTAGAATTTTATTGAGGATTTTTACATCAATAGTCATAAGGGATATTGGTCTGTAGTTTTCTTTTTTTGTTGTGTCCTTTCCTGGCTTTGGTATCAAGGTGATACCTGCTTCATACAATGAGTTGGGGAGAATTACCTCCTCCTCAATGTTACGGAATAATTTATGCAGTATGGATACCAGTTCTTCTTTTAGGTCTGGTAAAATTCAGCTTTGAATACATCTTGTCTGGTCCTTTTTTTTTTTCATTGGAAGATTTTTTATTCCTGCTTCAATCTCATTGGTCTGTTCAGGAGTTCTGTCTCTTCCTGGTTGAATCTTGGGAGGGTGTGTGTTTCCAGGAATTCGTGCATTTCCTCTACGTTTCCAAGTTTATGTGCACAGAGATTTTCATAGTATTCATAGATGATATTCTGTATTTCTGTGGTATCAGTTGTAATATCTCCTTTTTCATTTGTGATTGAGCTTATTTGAATTCTTTCTCTTCTGTTCCTGGTTAGTATAGCAAGAAGTCCATCAATTTTGTCTATCTTTTCAAAGATGCAACTTTTTTTCATTGATCATTTGTATTGTTTTTTTGTTTTCCATTTAGTTTAGCTCTGCTCTGACCTTAGTTATTAATTTTCTTCTGCTGGCTTTGGTTTTTTGTTTGGTCTTTCTTTTCTAGTTTCTTGAGATATGTCATTAGATTGTTAATTTGTAATCATTGTCTTTTTGATGTAGGCATTGAAAGCTATGGATTTTCTCCTTAGGACTGCTTCTGCTGAATTCCATAGCTTTTGGTAGCTTATGTCCCATTTGTCATTTAGTTTGAGGAATCTTTTGATTTCTATCTTTATTTCATTATTGATCTAATAATCGTTCAGCAACAGGATGTTTAATTTCCATGACTTTGTGAAGAATTGAGTGTTTCTCTTGGAGTTGATTTCTACTTTTATTCCACTGTTGTCTGAGAAGTTACATGGTTTGCTTTCTATTTTTTTAAATTATTTAAGACATGTTTTGTGGCCTAAAATATGATCAATCTTGGTGAATGTTTCATGTGCTGATGAGAAGAATGTATATTCAGTAGTTCTGGGGTAACATGTTCTGTAAATGTCTGTTAAACCCATTTCTTCTAAAGTCCCATTTAAGTCCAGTGTTTCTTTGTTTATTTTCTGCTTTGATGATCTGTCCAGTTCTGTCAGTGAGGTATTGAAGTCCCCAGCAATTACGATGCTGCTGTTTATCTTTTTACTTAGATTTAGTAGGATTTTCTTTATGAATCTGGGCACTCCTCTGTTCAGTGTGTAAATATTTAGAACTGTTATGTCTTCTTGTTGAAATCCTCCCTTTACTATTGTATAATGACCATCTTTTTCTTTCTTTATTATGTTGATTTGAAGTCAATTTTATCTGATATGAGAATGGCTACACCAGCTTTCTTTTGTTTCCATTTGCATGAAATATTTTTTTCCATCCTTTCCCCATGAGTCTGTATGAGTCTTTGTAGGTTAGTTGTGTTTCCTGAAGACAGCTGATATTTGGGTTACATTTTTTCATTCATTCTGTCAGCTGGTGTCTCTTAAGTGGTACATTCAGACCGTTCACGTTGGTTGATAGAATTTATATGTGGGATGCTGTTCTGTTCATCCTGTTGGGTAGTACCTTATTACTTTGTTTTCCCTCTTTTGCTGTTGTTTTATCTGAGCTTTGAGCTTTAGCTTTTGGGTGATTTCACACTGGTGGGTGTCAATTGGGCTGATCAATGAACAACACAGTTCTGAGTATTTCCTGCGGGGCAGGAAATCCTTTCTCTTTCCCCAGCCTTGTCTTCTTAACAGTGTGGATTGTATTGGCATGCCCATTTTAATCTCTGAGATAGCAGGTGGAGCTTATGGGTAAGAAGCAACCGTACCCTGTGTGACTGAGTCAATAAATTCTGTAAAGGGTTATGCAAATTGAGCTCCCTATTAGTAGGTGGTGCTTGCCAGAAGGAACAAGCTGCAGTGTTGTTTTTGAGACCTGTGACCAGATCTAGCCTCTCAGGAGAAGCACTCGAATGTCTCTGGTAATGGGTTTGGCCCTGAAACTTACAGGTGAGTCCTTATTCTTCACCACAGTAAAGGCGGGTAGAGGGGTAAGGCTGGGCAGGGCTGGGTTCAGTGAGCTTGCCCTCAGGCTTCACAGAAGCTGGTAAGGTAGCTGTTTTGGCAGGAGTCAAAGGTCTTCTCCCAGCCTTCTGGGGAAAGCTGCCAGGAAGGTGCTGAAGTGGCCCCACCTACCCAGAAAGTCTGCTTGTGGGGACAGGGCCATCTGAGATCCACAATCTGGCTGCTGAGAACCAGGTTTTGCTGTTCTTTCTGCCTCACCTGCCCTGTAGTCCCCCTCCGGAGTCTGCCAGCAGGCAGGAGCTGAAAGAGGTGAGCTCCCCCATCATGGCACTGTGGGCTGGGAGCTTCCCTGTCCAGGATCCCACACTGGGCTGAGATCATGGCCTTCCCATGGTGGGAGGGGTGTTCTCCAGTTGTGCTATAACTTGGACCCACACTGTGCTGTCTTTTCAGTGATGCCCATGAGAACTCCCTCAATTCCCGAGATTACACAAATCTCCCCTTTTTGCCCCCAAGCAACACGCTTGAGTCTTGGGAGTGCATAATCTGGCCTGTGGGCCTGTCCTCGGGTCCCTGAAGAAAAGACATGGTCAATCCCTGACCATGTCAGAGAGAAGAGTGCTGGTCCTGAGTTGCCTATTGGGTGGTTAAGCAGGTTTGATGTACCTTCCCTTCAGGGTGTGCTGTGCACTGATGGAACGGCTGGGCAAGCAGTACTGGGGAGGGCCAGTGAGCAGGGAGCTCACAGTCCAAGCACCCCTTGGTCCTCTGTAGGTCTTTAAGAGGAATGGTTTGAGCCCCACTCTCTGTGGGAACCCGAACAGAGGGGAAACAGCCGCTCCTGAGAGCCTTTGCTCAATCATGTGTCTTGGCAGCTGTGGGCGTGGGAGGGGAACGAGAGGAAAAGAGTCTGAATGGAGGAAAGCTAGCACTCTGGTCATCTCTGTCCCTGTCTCCAGAAGGCAGTCCACCTGGAACATCCAAGCTCTGGGGTTATGTCGTTCCCCTGGGACCCACCGTCCTCATGTAGCTCCCTCAGTCTGGGCAGGAATTGGGAAATCTTTATGTGGGAATGAGCAAGATGAAAACTGAGGGGCTGAAGGCCCGTGGGGATGACAAAGGCCCATGGAGGGTGGAGAAGCAATGTAGTGCTTGCCCTCTCAGCTCAGGTCTGTGGTGATGGGAAGGGGCCTGGCAGCCTGGTGCTTTGTGCTCGAGAAGCTCCCAGTTCACTGGCGGCAGCAGCTGTGGAGCTGGTGAAGGTAGAAAGGCTCTCCAGCTGCTCAGGAGCCTGGGACTGCCAGAGATGAGAGGGAGGGAGAATCGAACCACTCCACCTACCCTTTTCACCGGACTCCAAGCCTCTTGGGGACTGGTCTTTGCTGCTATCTTGCTCCTTCTTGTTCTGCTCCGGAACTTCTTCCTGTGGATTCTCTGGTAGGTTCTGGCACTTTTCCCTCAGAATTATACCTGATCTATGATTGTCTGTTTGTTTGTTTTTTCTTTTTTATCTAAAATTTTCCCTCTTTCTGAGATGATCTGGCAGCTGGTGTCCCTGGTCAGCCATCTTGTCTCTCAAGACATATGTATTTTTATCCCATGTTTTAAAAGTGGCTTTCAAATGCAATAAAACTTCTCTAGATCATAAAATTCATGAGTTCAGTACGTCTCAGTGTCTTAGAAATCCATGCCTACAATATCATTAAATATTTAATCATTTTATCATCATAATTTAACTGTTTTCATTCCCATGATCAAAAAGTTCCCTTTGTACATTACTTGTCATATTTACTTAGCATTTTTGAGTGACAAAACCTATAGCCCTTTTACTAACTGTTTCTAAAACTTAGTCTAGTATTAAGTGCTGAGAATACACACTTACAGAGAGAAAGGTCCCGATTTAAATACTTGCACAGTCACTTAGTGTGACCTTGAGAAAGTCACCTAACTTACTCAAGTCTCACTTTTGACTGCTGTTAAATATAAAATAATTATACTTTGCTTGTAAGTTTGTTGTTAAGCTGAACTTAGATAACATATCCAAAGTACCGAGGTTAAGGATAAAGATTCTGGCATTAGTGCCCAGGTTTAAATCAGCTACCTGTCTTGCTGTATGGCTCTGGACAAGTTATATAACCTCTCTGTGCCCCAGACTCCTCATTTATAAAAAGAGAATAGTGACGCTACCTACATAATATTATTTTGAATATTAAATATGCTAATATTTATAAAAGTAACAGTACCAGCACATAGTAAGACTATGTAGATATTTATGAACTATATGATGAATTAATACAGGGATTGGCTTATAGTACTTACCAGCAGAAGAACCTCATTGTCAAAATATAGTAGCTCAGGTATTTTGTACATTTGGGAAGCAACTGTATATTTGTTCGCTCTTTTCTAGCTGTACAACTGGTGGGAACACTGATTTAGCTTTTTCCGGAATCTGTTACTGTAAAAAATTCTATTTATTATAATATAAAAGCAGATATTAAAGTTTACTGAAAGCAGGAAGATTCGCCCTTTGTCCTTATTTACATGTTTTTTAATTACTCATATGTCCTTCCAGCCTGCCTAATACATACATGAAGTATAGTTATAATTAAAATGAGTATGCCCTGGTCTATGGGCCTCATGCTTTTCACAGTGGAAGAGTGTTCCTGTACCTGTTCAGGCCATGAGAAGCCTGTGGGTTCTGGATGCCATCTCCTCTCGCCTTCTCAAGAACTTTTCTCCTGTAATTATTTTCTCATTCTCTTGAATCAGCCATTTCTTCCTCTCAACTCGATCACTCACATCAGTATATAAATAGGCTCTTGTACCTAAAATCTTAAAAAGAAATTCCTATTTGACCTCAAGATCCCTTTCAATCACTATCCCATTTCTATTCTACCCTTTACCGCAATGTCTGTTGAAAAAGTCATTTCTCAATGCTGTCTACACCTCCTCCCCCCACGCTTTCTCTTTCGCTGCCTGAATGGGCTTCTGTTCCCCTGCCTTTCCCTTCCTGCCTCCAAGCATACATAAATTCAGACATTTCTTTCATGATCAGCAGCATTCATTCATGGGGACTCTCTTCTTTTTCTCTACAAAACTCAGTTTCCTTTAATCAAATAGCGTAAACTGCGTGAAAGAGAAGAAAATAAGCGTTATCGGGCACCTACTATAAAATGAGACAGCGTCTAGCACAGTTTCCTGAACATAGAAAGTACTTTGTAATTGTTCATTTTTCTTGTCTTCCTTTTACCTCCCTGCTCTCGCACTTCTGGTGTTTTGTTCTCTGTTGTTCACCTGTGTTAACAGATGGTAAATCTAGGAACAGCAGCCACCATGCGGGAAGGGTAGAGTGCAGGCTGTTACAGTGACAAGTCCTATCTGAGGACAAATGTGTGCAGCCCTGCACGTTTTCGATGACTGTAGATAACAGCAGGCATCCGTCCGCCCTGCTTTTCTTCTCTCAGTCTCTGTTCTCTCTCTACCTGTCCCAGTCTCCACTGAGTGCAAAAGAGTTTCCCCCAACAACCGTCCTAAAGAGATTTATTAGATCTTGTTTGTAAAGCTTTTTCAATTCCTTGAACAAAAAGAAATACGAATACCACACATCATGCTGAGCAAGTTCTTTTCTGTTTAATGTTTTATAACCATGAGAACTTTTCATGAACAAAAGCTTTTCTGAACAGTTCAAAAGGTAAAGTATGCAATAATTCTGAGGCTCAGTGATCAGAATGCTCTGACCCGTGTGTGTGCCAGAGGAAGGGGCGAGGGCAGGAGTCCTCCCGTCATTTTTTACTGATCTTTACTGACTTAAATGATTCCTCCTACGAAGACAACACAAGCACAGATTGTCTTTGATGGAATTCTTCTCTGTGATGCTTTGGTTACTACATGAAAAAATAAGGTGCTTTGAAAAGAAAAATAATTCTTTCAAACTATTATACTTTCATTTAATTCACTGTAGTTGGACTATTAGTAATCACAATGAATATTCTTTTTTTAAAAGAATTTAAATATGTATATTGATCCTTTCCCTTGGCACTGATATGCTCGTCTGCTTATCATACTTCCATATGGAGGCTTATAAGTAACCTGTGTTTCTTTTTGTTAGAGCAATGCAGGATATGCACACACATGCAGGTTAATTTAAATGATCTCAGTTCTCGTTGTGGGTCCCTAAAGGGAATGTGTTTACTGTACTTTTACCCTAGTATAAGTAAATGCCCAGAGAACCCTAGCCATTAAATTCTTGTAGATGGACTAGTTACTGAAGAAAAAGAGCCAGGCATGGTGGCATGCACTTATAGCCCTAGCTACTCAGGAGGCTGAGGTTCAGGGTTGCTTGAAGCCAGGAGTTCAAGGCTGTAGTACACTATGATCATCCCTGTGAATAGCCTCTGCACTCCAGCCTGGGCAACATGACAAGACCCTGTCTTTTAAGAAATAAATAAATAAAACATAAAAACAAAATGTTACTCTGCCTTGGTTAGTTTCTACCAATTAACAAATTACGGAGGTACTGAGAAGAATTGCAACCGGTCCCATGAACAAATTTCAATATCTTTTCAATGACCTCTATCTGTTTTTTATAATCTCCCTTAACTAACTACT